>VSMD01135472.1:0-10000 GCA_008750895.1 Mirza zaza | reverse complement strand
AAAAAATAAAAGCATTTGTTCTAAGCCAGACACTGTTCTAGGTGCTGTAGATACAATGTCACCAAAAAACAGATGTGTCAGTCATGATGAGCTAGGTTATGCTGCAATAACGAAGAACCCTCTAAATATCAGTGGGCTAAAACGAAAAGGATTTCTCTCTCGTGCTACATTTTCTTCATGGGTCATCTGGGGTGGTCATCCCAGCACCCAGAATCATGAAGCAGCTGCCAGGTAGATTCTGGGTGTTGCCAACCATGTGGCAGAGGGAGAGAGAAAGGGTGGTGGAGGGGATAAGAAGGACAAACACACCATGTGCTGGAGGGAGAGGAGCCAGTGTGGCACTAATGAACACCTTCAGGGTAGAATCCTGCCCTTGAGGGAGCTTATATTCTAGTGATAAGAGTCAGATAATAAACAACAAAGCAAAGAAATAAGCCAGAAAATGTTAGGCTGTAAGGGCTGGACAGAAACAAATACACTGATGAGATGGAAAGTAAACAACTCAGGGGGAGGTGCTGATTTAGATAGAATAGTGTGGGTGGGGGCTCACTGAGGAAGTGACAATTTAATAAATTGAAATCTAAAGAAAATTTGTGTGTGTAACTCTTTTGAAAATGACAAATCCATACCCTCCTATTTGCGTATGACCTAAAAAAAAAAAAAGAAAGAAAGAAAAACACCCTGAGCATGGAATAGTAGGAAGCATCTGCTTATCACAGATACGAGTCTCTGTTCTGTATTAACTTCCAACTGCCAGTGCTGCTGTCTTCCCTGCGAGGCAAATGCCCCTTAGGATCCCTTTAGGAACAAGAAACTTTTTCTCAGCTAGTCTTGAGCCATTTTTATAAACTCAATGTTAGCCATGTAATTCACATCCCACAGGCATTTCTCAGCCTTTTATTGAAAACTGGTTGTTAAAATGTAAATCTGCTTAAATCCTTGAACAAATCTCTTCCAGTGATGAAAGTAAAGATTTTTTACTTACTCAGGCTGAGGCATCAATTTACATATTTGGAATTAAAATCAAAATTAGGCTATTTGCAATAAGACTGGACAGAACATAGATGGAATTGCAGTTTAAAAAAAGAAATGTTTTATTTGAATACATGCCTTAAACCCTCAGTAGATCAGCTTAAAGGGCTTGGTTTATTCAGATATACAATGTTAGATGACCCAGCTAATGAGGCTCAGCAACTGACATACGATACGTATATTGCAGTCTTCCTTTCCTGCATTCCTCCACTCTCTCACACTTATCTGGGATGGTTCTTTGGAATCGGAGCCCTCATCACTGCAGACCTTGTTACTGCCTGCAGGTGTACGTGACACTCCTGAAAAAGCTAATGAGAAGGGCAAGAGGCAGAAACCAAGTGAAGTACGCACCTCCTGGGCTGTGCTTTTTATATTTTAATGTGCACCTGAATCATGTGGGAGTCTTGTTAAAATGCACATTTAGATACAGTAGGACTGGAGAGGTATGTTACATAACAGATTATCCCAAAACTGAGTGGCTTAAAACTGCAAATATTTGTTACCTCACAGTTCCTATGAATCAGGAATTTGAGAACAGCTTAGCTGAATGGTTCCAGCTTAGGGTCTCTCATGAGGCTGCAGTCAAGACAAAGGCCAGGAGGCACACGGTAGCCAGAAGACTTGACCAGGGCTGGACAATGTGTGTCCAAGATGGATCACTTACATGGGTGTTGGCAAAAGGATTCAGTCTTTCTCAGGCTGTTGGAAAGGGGCTTCAGCCTCTAACTCCATAGGCTGCTTAAACATCCTTACTACATGTAGGGGCGCTTTCCCCAAAGCAAGAGATCTGAGAGACAGTAAGGAATAAACTGCAATGCCTTTTATGACCTAGTCTCAGAAGTCACATGCCATCCCTTCTATTCTATTCATTAGAAGCAAGTTACTGAGACTGTCCACACTCAAAGGAAAGAGAATTTTTGAAGGGAGGAGTGTCAAAGACTTTGTGGACATATTTTTAAAAACCTGTTCCAAAGTGATATAGATGCTGGTCTCGGACCATACTTTGAGTGAAAGGCACTAGAAAGGACCAGTGGTGAAATTTTATTAATTTTCTCATGATGCTTCATTTCTGGTCCTATAATCTACCTTCTGAATAGATCATCCCCAAATAACTGTGTACATAATTTCTCTCTACCTCTTTCTCATCTTATGAAGTGTATACCACATTAACACAAATGAATGGCCACAAGAAAAACTAAATTTTGAAGTGTCTGCACCCTTGACCATCCAACATCACACTAAAAAGCCAATGGAACATATTTTGAGCAAACATCAGGGGTTAGAGACTAGAGCCTTTGCCAGATATTCCTCAACTTGACTAGAATGAAGATTAGAAACAGCCTCACTTCAACTTTCCTCATGAACTTTGGTGTGTGACTCTGTCTCCCACTCTGTCTTTGGTGGGTGATGCTGTCCCTTGCCGAACACATCAGTGTCAACTCAGTCAGCTGAAGCTCTACCTGCCCATCTTCACACCTGTGTGCCACCTGCTGTCTCCCCAGAGAGTTCTGCGCTTTGAACTATTTTTATCCTCTCAATTAGTTTGACGAGTTCCTTAATCTTAAATAGGGTAGGCTTAATTCTCCCGAGATTTCTAATTTTTAGCATATTTGTCATTTTTGTTCTTGGCATCGTCCCTTGTCAGATGTGGTGACAGTAATTCCATATGCTATTAATTAGCCTTAAACAGCTTTCTTTTAGCTCTACATTTTATTGTAATGTTTCTCGAAACTTTATTTTAGTAAACTCTTTGTTATCCAACATGATAAAGGGGTTGAGACATTCCATTCAGCCAATAATAGGAAAATTAATAAAATAACAAATAAATATAACTTTGCCAAGCATCATTTTTATGAATACTCAAAAAGTAACTCAGTATCCCCATTCATAATTATGAATACGCAGTGCCAGTCTCAGGTATGATTACGGCGTAGGCAATTAGGTAGATGCCATCCATCACTCTGTCCCCTCCCATCAGAACAAATAAATATATATTTATAAATAACATTAATAAAAGTATACATATGTCACTGTCTGTATAGTTATTCCTAAGACTGGCACAGTCTTGTTCCTAAGATGGGCACTGATTTATACCTAGTTACATATTATATCTATGTAAATTGATTCCCACAATTTCATCAGTAGCAGTTTGTTCCTTTGCATTGAGCATGACCCTTTCCCTGTGTCCTCGGTAGCACACCAGGTCCCCACCGTTTAGTGTGCAAGTCCCTGGATCCTACCACCCTGGTGGCAGGTGGAAGGGTGAGGGTGGCCAGGGCAAGCAAAGGGGGAAAGAGTGATACAGAGAAAGGGAAGTCGAGCTAATACTGGAGAGGAGTGAGTTTTTCTGTTTGCTATTTAATAATCGGGCTACCTTCAGGCTTCACTGACCAGGGTCTGACAAAGTGTGAAGTGCCAGTAAAAGGATCTTTCTGCTTAATAGAATTTCAGACTGTGGGCAGTGCCTACCGCCTTGTGCTTCAGCAGCAGAGAGAGCCACTTGGTTTTGTGCCAGGGAGATTGAGATATTTCTTCTGAGTATGTAATAATGATACGAGACTTTGTAGCATTCAGGACAGAATCTAAAATTCAAATACATGATCTGGAGGGGGGTTTTTATGTTCTCCTTACCAACCTAGTCATCACTCAAAGCTGAGTGGTCTTTAAAAGAGCTTATGTATTTTCTTTCTCCATTTCCTGGGAGTCAGTGCATTAGAAACTGTCAAGAAATTGATGAGCCTTCGAGTCTACTAACTCATTCCTTGGAAGTTAGACGAATGTGCTCTCATTCTATGAGACACCATTTGAGGTTGCTGCAGTTTCACTGTGTAAGAAATACTGTTCCTTGCCTCTAGGAAACTGTCCAAGTGACTGGATTTATGTCTTTTAACTCAGGGCTTGTTGTTCAGTATTCGAATGACAATGGAATACTGTGGCATTTGCTTCGAGAGTTGGACTTCATGTCATTCCTGGAACCACAGATCATTTCCATTGACCTGCCACGGGAGGCAAAGACACCTGCAACGGCGTTTCGTTGGTGGCAACCGCAACATGGTGAGTTACCACTTACTCCAACTTCCTGGTAGCTTTGAGAGCATGCAATATCTATATCCACCTTGTATTATGTGTTTCATAATTTACTGTCAATTTCTAGACAATCTGATTTAAAATCAGAGTCATAAAGCTACTCGTATTGCTATGTAATGAACCTTCTCTAACTGCCTTTATTCATCTGATTGCAGGGAAGCATTCGGCCCAGTGGGCTTTGGATGATGTCCTTATAGGAATGAATGACAGCTCTCAAAGTGGGTTTCAAGACAAATTTGATGGCTCCATAGATTTGCAAGCCAACTGGTATCGAATCCAAGGAGGTCAAGTCGATATTGACTGTCTCTCTATGGACACTGCTCTGATATTCACTGAAAACATAGGTATGTATTATCACCAGATAAAGGGAGAATATTTGATTAAGTAGAGGGCTAAATTAACTAAAACTCAAGAGGAAATTTCCAAATGTAAAACTATGTGCCTAACTACCTGTGCTGAGGGAGGCTCTGAGGAAAAAAACAATTGTATTGTCCTGGTATAACTTGGTGAGCACAGTGACTTGGTTTTGTTGGAACAGCCTTTCCATATGGATGATATGAGTAAGGTTTCTTAAAAGCAGAGCAAATATATATATATTTTATAATTTGCAGGATTATAGACTCTGTTAAAGAAAAGATAAATGTTCCAAGTGGTAATTACCCTGATTTGATCATTACACATCTATACGTGTGTCAAAATATCACATGTACTGCAAAAATATGTATAACTGTGCTTTGTCTGTTTTAAAAAGACTCTATATTAGCCATTTTCAAGGTGGTAATGCTTTCCAAGTTAGCAGCCTTCTATATTTCTTAGTTCTATGGGTAACCAAATAAAAACAGGAAATATGAGAAGAAAAGTCAAAGCACACATGAGAAGCTAAAGATAAGCCAAAATTCTTGTGTGTTATCACAAGTGTTGATTATAAGCATAAACGCCAAGGGAGGAAAAAGCACAATTATATGCTACCATTGCATTTTTTTTTTTTTTTGTAGGAAAACCTCGTTATGCTGAGACCTGGGATTTTCACGTGTCAGCATCTACCTTCTTGCAGTTTGAAATGAGCATGGGCTGTAGCAAGCCCTTCAGCAACTCCCACGGTGTACAGCTCCAGTATTCTCTGAACAATGGCAGGGACTGGCATCTTGTCACCGAAGAGTGTGTTCCTCCAACCATTGGCTGTCTGCACTACACAGAAAGTTCAATTTACACCTCAGAAAGATTCCAGAATTGGAAGCGGATCACTGTCTACCTTCCACTCTCCTCCATGTGAGAATTGTCATTTGGCCACGTGTCAGAACTTTGGGTTTCTGTCACCTAATTTGAAAATAATTGTGATTCCACTTGGGTATTCTATTATTCTTTCATGATAATTATGCATGGAATGTGCCAGGAAGAATAATTAGAAAAAAAAAAGTATAAGGTGCTTTGAGTTGCAATTTTTAAATGTGACCAGAGAGGTCCAAAAGTTTTATAAGGCTGGACTTTAACGTTCTTTAGCAACATGGAGGCTGCCCAGCAGGTTCAACTTTTAAACTGTTGCAAGAATAAGTTTCTACCTGTAAAGCAGACTGATACTTCTTCACGTTAGGCAGTGTGTGACATTACCAAATATAGGAGAGCACACTTAGTTTTTTCATCTCAATACCACAATGCGAATGAAAGGTTGGCTTCTTTGGAATGCTGTTATCATTTTGCACCTCCTTTCCCCTCCCCAGCATTTCAGATCATAGTCAGGAGTTGTATTGTCTTACAGTAGGCTCCCACTGTTGTGGTGGAGGCATTTGGACAATTCCAGGGTCTTTCTAGGAACAAATGTGTGCCATGGTCACTGGGTAGAGATAGTGCCAGCCTGGGACTGCTTCCCCAGATCCTTGCCTCTCCCTTCCTTGCTCTGTTCTGAATGGCAGGAAATGCAGGGGAAATTGGCCTCTACGGGTTACGTTTCCCAGCCTCCTATATCTGCTGGCTTCCTGAGAGGTTTAGACAGTGGCGGACACTGGCAAGAGTTTGGAGGGAGGAAATAAAGGATAAATCAGGGTATTCCTCTCTCTCCTTTTCTACCTCAAGTGCATCCTGGCTGACTTCTGTGGCTCTAGCTCCCCCAAAGGGCCCTCCACATGGCCCTGGTCCCCAGGCACCGCCAACAGTGTCTCCTCCCTGTGTCTCTCCAGCCTTGGACTTGTAGTGAGTGGCTTTCTTGACTGTGAAACTCAGGTTTCCTCACCGACTCTATTGGTTTCTCAATTCTGCCACTGTGTACCCAATTCCTTGTATTAAATCCTTTCTGTGTTAAATATTTATAGTAGTTTCTGTTTCCCTGGTTCAATCCTGATTCAGAGATGCACACTAAATGGCAGAGAAAAATGCAGAAAACCAAAGCATTTTAGTATTTAGCCTAAAATAGTTTCCTGTGACCGCCAGAACTTTAAATAATGCCTGCTTGTAGCTCATTTATTCCTTTCCTTATTCAACAAACATTTATTGAGTACCTGTTGTGTTTTAAGCACTCTGATACTAAATGAATAAGCTGACGCCAGGATAAGATCCAAATATATTAAAGTCATGCATCACTTAACAATGGTGATACATTCAGAGAAGCGTGTGATTAGACAATTTTGTTGTTATGCAAACATCACAGAGTGCACTTTCACAAACCTAGATGGTGTGGCCTTCCGCACACCTAGGCCATATGGTACAGCCTGTTGCTCCTACACTACAAACCTGTGCAGTGTCACTGTAGTGAATACTATGTAGGCAATTGTAACACAATGGCACGTATTTGTGTATCTACATGTATCTAAACGTAGAAAAGGTACAGTAAAAATACAGTATAAAAGATTGAAAGTGGCACACCTGTATAGGACTTACCATGAATGAAGTTTGCAGGACTGGAAGTTGCTCTAAGTGAGTCAATGAGTGAGTGTGAAGGCCTAGGACGTTACTGTGCATGACTGTAGACTTTACAAACACTGTACACTTAGGCTACACTAAATTTATCTTAAAAACTCTCTTCAATAATAAATACCCTCAGCTTACTGTAACTTTTTTACTTTATAAACTTTTTAATGTGTTAAACTTTTTGACTCTCTTGTGACAACACAGCTTAAAACACAAACACATTGCACAGCTGTACAAAAATTTTTTTCTTTATATCCTTATTCACTTTTTTAATTTTGATAAAGTGTTTTTTTATTTTTAAAGCTTTTTAATTTAAATTTTATTTTTAAAGCTTTTAAAGTTTTTTTTATTTTTAAAGCTTTTTAAGTTTAAAATTTCCCTTTTAAACTTCATTGTTAAAAACTAAAGTGCCAAAACACACAATAGCCTTGACCTACACAGGGTCAGGGCCATCGAAACGTAACTAGGTGACAGGAATTAAATTCCATTTTGGTCTTATGGGGCCACTGTCATATATGTAGGCCATGTTGACCGAAGCATCGTCATGCGGCACGTTACTGTATTTAGGACAGCAGGCCTCTAAGCAGCTACGATTGATATAAAATCACAGAGGTAATACTCAGGGCTAGTATTGAAACGTAGGAGGATACTCCCTAACTCAGTTTGGGGGAGTTCAAAGTAGCTTCTTGGAGGAGCTGTTGTCTCAGCTGAGTCTAAGTAAGGATGGCTTATCCAGGGGAAGAGGGACATCAGAGAGCATCTGTGCTGTCATAAGCCAAAACAAAATCCCAAGGACCAGAAGGAGGATGAGTTGATGGAGCAATTCAAGGATTCAATGTTGTCAGAATGTAATTATGAGGCAAGAAATAGGGAAAG
This sequence comes from Mirza zaza, assembly GCA_008750895.1. Taxonomy (NCBI): domain Eukaryota; kingdom Metazoa; phylum Chordata; class Mammalia; order Primates; family Cheirogaleidae; genus Mirza; species Mirza zaza. The sequence goes on along the minus strand of VSMD01135472.1, from coordinate 2,104 downwards.
AGGCTTGAGCCAAGAAGAGGCGAGATGATGGAGGGGCCATGTATGTCATCTTAAGTAGTTTGGCCTTGGTGATGTGCGTACTTTAAGGCACCATTGAAGGATGTTAAATAGAGTGGCGACGTGATTAGATTTCTGTTTTAAAGCCACCATGCTGACAGCTGTGTTACTTTGAAGGAGAACTTGTATAGGGGAAACAATAGTACTTGAAATGGTATTATTGAAATTCTACTTCAGGTAGACTGTATACCACTTTCCAAATAACTAACAGACTTCTGCTATGCGATCTGTTCCTAAATGAGGGGCTGTTATTGTTTTTTGGTGAGGCTGCTTCTATTTCTGGATAAAGCAATCTTGTGACCCAGCATACTCCAAATAACAGATTGCAAATATGGTATAAAGTATGGGAATGCATCACATCGTTCTAGTCCTCAGCCTTAGAGAGCCAGACCCTCCAGGACCAAAATACAGGGCAGAGGTATCACAGGGCTTCCCCGTACTTTCCTCATACTCCCAGAAACCACTCCTCAGGGACAATAGAATAGGGACTTCACTAGCAGAACTTTGTAAGATTCTAACTTTTCCTATTTATCATCTTAGATATCTTTTCTAGTACTGAATAGCAGTAAAAGCCTGAAATTGAAATTCTGCCTGTATTTCAAAAACAAAATAAATTAATAGTTGAAAATAACTTTTCCATCTCACACATGTATTTGTAGAATTTTATATGAAAGAAATGGTGAAAGAGTTAAATAGTATGTTTTCTTCTCTCGTTTATGGGTGTAGAGAAAACAGCATCCATTACTTAGAAAAATAAAGTATCTTAAAGGAGAGAGGGAACTGGACTCTGGAAAAAGCCACTTTAAAGGGAAAAGGGAATTAGAATAAATGTCCTTATGCTTTCAAGGTTGCTTGTCAAACCAGTGGTGTGTTTTCTTTGGTTAGTTCTCCCAGGACCCGGTTCAGATGGATTCAGGCCAACTACACCGTGGGAGCTGACTCCTGGGCTATTGATAATGTCATGCTGGCCTCGGGGTGCCCCTGGATGTGCTCAGGACGAGGGATTTGTGATGCCGGACGCTGTGTGTAAGTTAATAAAACTGGCAGTTTCCTTCTTTACAATGCAAAAATAAAAGTGGCTTATTGAACTCATGACAAATAATGCCTTGACTCATTCTTTTCCTTAGGTGTGACCGGGGCTTTGGTGGACCCTACTGTGTCCCTGTTGTTCCTCTGCCTGCGATTCTTAAAGATGATTTCAACAGCAACTTACATCCTGACCTCTGGCCTGAAGTGTATGGTGCAGAGAGAGGAAATCTGAATGGTGAAACCATCAAATCTGGAACATCTCTCATTTTTAAAGGGGTCAGATAAGATTCTCCTTGTATACATTACTGCTAACACTCACTTCTTCACTCACTGGTCCTCCTAAATGCCTTTTTGAATCTGTTTAGATGGCATACTACTCTATACATAGTTATTAACATCTAGCCCAAATCATGTTTCCTCTTCTATTCAGCGAAATTACTTTTTAAGATCACTTGAGCATAAGTTTTTTTCCTCTGCTTTGGTGACCAGACCTTCCTTACTTTATGCTGGAATTATATACATAAAAATTTATATTATAAAAATTTATATATATATATAAAAAACATTTATATGTTTTTAGAATCTAGATTTCTAGAAGCTAGCATTTTGTTATTAAATTTTTAATTTGCAATATTTTTAAATGATTTGGTGAAAGATCTTTTTCATTTTTTTTAAAATTTCTGGTAATAGAATCGTTTGGTGGCTTTAAGAAAACAAAAAAATTGGCCGGGCGCGGTGGCTCAAGCCTGTAATCCTAGCTCTCTGGGAGGCCGAGGTGGGTGGATCATTTGAGCTCAGGAGTTCGAGACCAGCCTGAGCAAGAGCGAGACCCCATCTCTACTATAAATAGAAAGAAATTAATTGGCCAACTAAAATATATATAGAAAAAATTAGCCGGGCATGGTGGCACATGCCTGTAGTCCCAGCTACTTGGGAGGCTGAGGCAGCAGGATTGCTTGAGCCCAGGAGTGTGAGGTTGCTGTGAGCTAGGCTAATGCCACGGCACTCACTCTAGCCT
>VSMD01135466.1:0-13591 GCA_008750895.1 Mirza zaza | reverse complement strand
GTTGGTAAAGGAGACAAGAACAGAAGGAGATCTGGCAACAAAAGCCATTGTCTGAGCCCTGCCAAAAGACTGGGCTAGTTGGGACAGTGTATGTCACTAGTATTAAGGTTTCTGAATGCCACTGCCTACATCCACTTTTGAACTCTCCCTTCACCTTTTTGTCATTTGTAAACATTCACAGCCCTGGATGCAAATAGCCAAGTCTTATGCTTTGTGCCTCATCTTACCTGCCAAATGTGGAAAGGCAGGACTATGTGGATTCCTTAGGTTTCCAGAGTGGGAGGAAGAGAGTTTGGATAGGTAGACCAAATGCAAGTGAATAAGTCATTATATTTTGAGAGGGTCTGGAATGAAAAGACAGTTTTCGTAGTCCTGTCCTTAGAAAAGACTGATCCATAGTCATCAATCTTTCATGAGTGGTTCTCGAGCATAGATCCAAGGAATTGCTGGCTGACCTAGGGGATGATGAGAAATGTTCCCTGCTATCTTCCCAGGAGTAGAGAGTGATGATATCTGAGCTGAGTTTCAAAGGATGAATAAGGATGAACAGCTAACAGGGGGGGATACTGCATTTCAATGAGCTATTGGCATATACCCAATAAGTATTAATATAAATATTAATATTATATAATTATTATATTATTTATTATATATTATAATTATATTATTATATAATTATTATATAATATTAATATAATAGTATAAAATGTTAACAATTTGATGGCATATCTAAAGTTTTAAAAATGGTCCCAAGCAGAGACTTCCTATTTTATTTTTATGTATTACAACTTTGTTGAGGTGTAATTAACATGTAATAAACTGGACATATTTAAAACATACAGTTTGGTAAGTTTTGACATATATATACTCTCATGAAACCATCATCCTGATCAATTCCATCACCTTAAATCTTCTTGTGCTCCCTTGTAATCCAAACCTTCCTCCACCTCCATCCCCAGGAAACTACTGTTCTGCTTCTTGTCACTGTATGTAAATTTGAATTTTCTAGAATTCTATACGAATGAAATCATTCAATATATATTTGGAGAATCTGTGAGGAGATTCGTCCATGTTATTGTATGAATCAATTGTTTATCTTTTCATTGCTGTTTACAATTCTTATAGAAGAAAAGAAACAGGAAGCTAGGTCACTTGTCATTGTCTAAAATCTATCACTAATTTTTTTCAATATGTTTATGTAGTCCACTGAGAATGAAACACGAAAGTCCTCCAAAATTGATCACTTTGAAATGGTTTCAGTAAGTATTTGCTACTTCTCACCCTGGAGAAGACCTGGGTGAGTTCGCTGAAGGTTGATTTTCTTATCCCCTTGAGTCAAGAGCCAAATCTAATTGACAGGCCAGAAAAGTCCTTGCAACCCTTCGGTTCCTGTGATTTAAAACTTGATGAGTCAGTGCATTTCTCAGGGGCAAATGAATTTCTCCGCAAAATGAAATATTCTTGGAATTTACTGGTGAAGGTATCTTAGATTTGAATTTAAACATTTTTACAAATTCAAAAAACATTTCATGGGCTTCTATTATGTGCCAGGCAGTGGACTTGATAGCAGAGATACAGAGATGATGAAGACATGGTCCCTGCCCTTGAGGGATGTCTACTGCAACAGGGATACTAAATCATATACATTAATTCACAAAAGAACTATTTGTTGAGCATCCGTGATATACTAGGTCCTGAGCTGGACCCTGTGGAAATGGCCACCTCTCTCTAATGGCAGTGCTTACTTTCTAGTGGAACAGACAGATGATGAGCAATTAAGCACATAAGAAAGAAGGCCTGGCATACCATGTTTCCCTGAAAATAAGACAGAGTCTTATATTTATTTTTCCTCAAGAAGACACCCTAGGGCTTATTTTTCAGGGGGTGTGTTATTTTTTTTAATTACGGTACAACAATCTACATTTATTCAAATATAGTTAAGTCATCTTCTTCTGGAACATCATCATAACTCTCCAAAACCCCAAATTCCATCCTAAATTTCTTGTGACTCCATTTCCTTTAGAACCATTGATCCCAATCTCTCATGTAAAGCAATAGAGCTATCATAGGGCAGATGAGAAGGGCTGCTCATCTTCTTTCCCATTCTGCGACAAAATGCATGGGTTGTGCAGATATGCTGTGTGGCCACGCCCATCACTAGGTCTTATTTTCTGGGTAGGGCTTATATTGCGCAAATGCTTAGAAATCCTGCTGGGGCTTATTTTATGGGTAGGTCTTATTTTGGGGGAAACACGGTAGAGGATGACAAATGTTATGATAGAAACTAACAGAATGATGAGAGAGTAATTGAGGGAGGCCATATTGTAGAAAGAATCATGGCCAGCTTTGTTGAAGAGCAAGGGAATTGGGACCAGAACATCCTGGGAAGCACAGAGAACTGCAAGTACAAATACGGATGTGGGGCAGGGCTTGCCTGGTCCATGGGACACAGAGGAGGAGGACTTGGCTGGGAAGAATGACCAGCTTAAGAGGGACTTGAGGAGAAGTAAAGAGGTGAGCCGGGGCAGATCCAGTAAGGCTTTGCCAGCCTTGACCAAGAGTTTGGGCTTTTGATATTATTATGTGTCCCATAGAATCCCTGGAGTGATTTTAAGAAAAAGGGATTTGAGATTTTGTTTTCTATATTTAAATTTTATTTTTAAAATGAGGACATGTTAACACGATAAAATTAATAAAATTATTACAGGGTGGGCACAGTGGCTCATGCCTTGTAGTACTAGCACTTTGGGAGGCTGAGGCAGGAGGATCGATCACTTGAGCTCAGGAGTTCAAGGCTGCAGTGAGCTATGATCCCTCCACTGCACTTGAGCCTGGGCAACAGAGTGAGATCCTGTCTTTAAAAATAAATAAATAAATTCATACAATAAAATCCATAGATCTTAAGTGTTCTGTTCCAAAAAATTCCCTCGTACCCTTTTCTTTTTCATCTCATTTTATTTTTAATTGAAAACTAATAGTTATATATGTTTATGGGGTACAATGTGTTATTTTGATATATGTGTACATTATAAAATGATAAATAAAATCAAGCCAATTAATATGTAACATCACATACTTTTTTCTTGTGATGCAAAGATTTAAAATCTCTCTTAGCAATTTTGAAATGCACTGTTCTGATTCACTTTTTAAAAAGATTACTGTTGAAAAAATTTGTAGGGAATTCATCTCTGTGTCATTATCCAACTTAACATTCTCTCTGACCATAACACGATTTTTGAGTCACCTTCCCTTTTATTCTGGCCTTGATTAGCTCCTTACCACACTCCCAATCTGATTACTCTCTTTCCAGACTTTTCCAGGTACTTCATTTTCAAAGTTACTTCCTAGTGGGATTTTGGTCTCTCCTATGTTCTACCTGGCCAAACCCTAAACATCTGACCAGCCTTGGGTGAAGCATATAATGAATCCTCTCCAGACTGGTCTATGTTCTCTGAACTCCATCGATGTTTCTCAGTTGTTCCCACCTTGAATTTTGATGTATACTATCAAGTGGGGGAGTAAAGAGAAAATATATGACAGTAATGAGAGTGGATTTAATAGTAAATGATTTAGAGAAAATAATAATGAGGATAATATAGAGTGGAGAGGCAGGTCCATTCTATCTCCATGTAGCTTTGTTATTTTTAAACGGAGTCTTGTGAGATATGTGTAGACCTGGCCTAGACACGCTTCAGTCTTGGTTTGGTTAAACTGCTGAAACTGTTCGTTTTTCCTCGTTATCTTGCGCTGTGAGTCGTTTTTGTCCGTGATCTAGTCAGCCAGTCATGAAGGCTTACACACTCCAGAGAACGCTAGATGCCTTTCTGCCGGGTTCAGACTTCACTGTCTGCTGCCTTGTCATCCATCTAAATGCTAACTAATGCCTTTTATCGAGAGAATCAAATGCTCAAGGCATTGGCTTGTCAATGGTGGGTGTTTGCTTGTGTTAGTCCTGTGGCCTACCAAGGTAATGGATCAGCAGGATTTGCTTGTTTTAAAGATGATTTGATCGAGTGCATTCTGTGTGGGTTGATGTGTTAAAAATTCAGGATGTTATTTACAAAGAATTGCAGGGAAACCAAGGGCAAATGGGGCCTTGGCCAAGATTTTCTTTTTTATTGATGCTGCCATCACAAATATTTAATTGGCATCAAGGTAAATATTCAAAGTTTAATGTAGCATGCTGTTAATGGATAATGAAGGTGTCCAGTCCTCACTGCCTCACTTTGCTCCTGGAATGTAATTACCAGCATAGGGATAGTCAGAGATGGAAGTAATGTATCATCCCTTGGCACTCACCTACAGGTAGCATGCACAAAAAAACGGTGGTAGTTATGATCCATTCTGTGTATTTTAATGCATTAGTTAAAATCAGATGTTTGCATTTCCATGTGTGTAAGGTCCAACATCAGTGAATTAGATAGTGCTTTTTGGCAGCCAGACAATGATGTCAAAGATGTATCTATTTACTCTTAAGTAGAGAAAAATTTATTTCTAGTGCAAGTCCTATATTTGGCATTTTATGGGCATAAAGAAAAACCCTTTCTGAAAGTCCCTTTTTTGTGTTGTATGTGATTTTATTTTTCCTATTTCTAAACTAACAGACTTAGAAAAGAGCCTGGCACATGATAAGTGCTCCATAAATGTAGATCATATCACAAATACTCCTATTTTCTTTCTGTCCTCAGTGAATCCTTTTTTTTCTTTCTTTGTGCAAGTCATTTCTAACTTTCACTGGTGTTATGGTTGCAATGACAATACTATTATCATGCAATAGTGAATGACATTACTTATCATAAACATAATATTGTGCCAATTTTTTTCTCTCACTTTTTTCTCCTAGTATTTATTATTTTAATCATAGAATTCTATACCAAGCAAATGAATTATGCTATAATATGCTACCTTTATATGGCCACCATTTGGGAAATGAATACAAAGTTATGCTATCATTTCTGCTCCAAGGCACTAATTTTAAAGCACTTAACAAGAATCATGATAAATAACATGTGGAAGTAGACGTATTTGATCTGACGGACTGAACCCTGTGACATTTTAGTGCAAGTAACACAAGTGATGCGTTAACAGAAGAGAATGGTTATAATCATATAATCACTCAGTTCTTTGCTTCTTCTTTCTAATTGGATTTTTCCATTTTTGTATTGACAATAGGGGAAAGCTGCTTTGGAATGATCAGTGAGTCTTATCCCTGTTTTAAGCTTGATACTTCCAAGAAAGCATTTAAATTTGGAATCGGAGTTTGCAACTTGGGGCCCTACACTGTGATAGCGTGTGGGGTGTAATCTCTATTGCTCACTCCAGCATTGCCCTCTTGTCTCCCAGAGCTTGTCATTCCTGTTGTTTCTCCCTGTTTTCTTATTAAAGTAGAGATCAGCAGCTGTTAAATCCATGTTAGAACCCAACTGAGACTTTATTTGATATGAAAACATAAAACTTGAAAACACACTGAGAAAAAAGGAAGTGACTTAAGGACAGAAGGGTCAAGCATTTTATTTAAAATGAACAGTAACTAAGACCCTGTTCCTGTGACAGGGGAGGTTACTCTACGAAGAGTTAGAAACTGTCACCAAAGTGTTGCAAATCGCTTGTGAACTATACATAGCAGAACTGTTTTCATTCTGTACCAACCAGGAAGGCCCATCTAGAATGTTCTCTCCACATTAGCATTGCCTGAGGGCCTTGCTGCAGTGGAGATTAGTAGGCCCACACCAGCCTGTGGAATCCAAAGTCCTAGAGCCAAAGCCCTGGAATCTGCATTTTAACAAGCACCCTAGCTGTGACTTCAGATTTTTTTTTTTTAAATAATTTCTGTGTGGGAGATATCTTTACCGAAAATGTGTCGTTTTTGATAGTATTAACACAGAACTGTTAAGTGCATGGGGTGTAGAGCCTGCCCGACTGGCTTTGTATCCCCAGCCCCACCACTCATTGGCTGTGTGACCCTGGCCAAGTTACCTGCCTTCTCAGTTTCTTGTCTGTGAAATGGGACATATGATAACATCGCTTAGGGCTGTTTCTGGACGTCAGTGAGATTGCCCCTGTGAAGCAGCTGACACAGTGTTTGACACATATCGAATATCCCATTAAGTAAACTAAGTGTTAACTATAGTTGTCGTTGTCCTCAGAGGAGTTCTTATCATTTTACTACTACTAATAATAATTGTGTCACAGCTTACCTGTGACAGACTTGTAGGATAACAATAACAACAGAAGTGTCCCATATTTTTGAAACGTAGACTTTTCTGACCTCTGTAGCTCTCTCTGTCTCTCAAAAGGAGCCTAAAAGAATAAAATATAGAAGTGAATATGTTGACCCCTTGGGTTTTCTAGAAGGCTGTCCACCTCACTGTTGGAATGGCAGCTGAAATGAGCAGCCCGGACTGTCTCTGAGTGAGCCTCAGGTTGCCGTTGGTGGGCTGAAGCGTTTTGAGATTTCTTTGACACTTCTTCACCCCCTAATGCCTTAACTTTGGTGAATGACGGTGGTTAAAACCGGTGAGCAGCCTTTACCCTCCACCTGTAGACCGAAGGCCGTTGGGTTCTAGCCGTTGAAAACACACCCTTCACTTTCGCTGTGCAGAGATGGCCTTGTGCTGTCATGGTGTGTACGTTTGCAACCCAGTTCTCACACTCTGGGATTTTGGCGACTCGATAGCTTTCGTTACAGCTATTACACGACCTGCGTGAATGATAGTGTCTTCCCTCTGGTCAGCTAGCACAGACCTGAAAGGGAGGTGGCACAGATGGAGATGGAATGTGCGTGACTCCTGCTGTTCAGATGCCAGTGGCACCTGGACAATGGAAAGAGGTGATGCTGGTTCTCTTTTCTGGCCCCAGAAGACCTGCAGTTAGCACCAGGAGCACTCTGGCCGCTGTGTCGCCAGTCACCACACGTTAGCTCCGAAGCCACCCTTTCCCTCCCTCTGCATTGATCTCCTTGCTGCCAGCCCACTTCCATTTTTCTTGAGGCCACGTTTGGGAAGACCAAGAAGGTCCTCCAAATTGTGTTTGGTAAATGGAAGACCACGCTCCTTTTGTTCTCAGAGCTGAGCATTTCTCCCTTCTTCCATCTTTCTTCCTCTTCACCTCCTTTGCTCCTGTTACCTTAGCATAAAATACCTACCTGGTGCCTGAGAAGCAACTTCTCAGGTTTTGGGTTTTTTATTGATTGATTGATTTTTGTAACAAAGTGAGTTTTTCTTTAAAATTATAAAATGCTTCCCTTGTGTATCTGTTACAAGCAGCAATCCAGAGAATTAATTCAGGCTATTTTCAGACCTATTTCAGACATTTTGATGACTCAGAATCTGAATCAGAGCAAATAGAACACGATCTAAATACTACAAGGTGACACAAATTCAACACGAGTAGGAAAAGGATTAAAAAGGCAGTAATTGCAGTTATTCATCTTTAATTAGTTTATATTGAGAGAAGAAATGTTGCGGTTCTGGAGATACATGTTTAGGTGTCACTTACGTCATTTTTCAAATAGATAGTCCCAGGAATATAAAAATAACCAACATTTATGAAACCTGCAACCAAAATACAAAGGTTCTCTCTCCTTGCGTGTTGTTTTGAATGTTCCTGCTTTACAGTTGATGAATCCAAGATTTATGTTACACTTCCCATGATAATCAGTGCTGTCATAATTGAGCTACTGTAATTCCAGCTTTTAAATTTTTTTTTTGGCACTGTTTGGTATGTGGAAGAAAGAATATATGGTAATTCCTATTCTCAAGAAGCCTCTAGTTCAGAGGAGACTAATATGAAACTAAAGTGAAATTGTTTGTTTATTCAGTAACTATTATGGAATATCACCTATATTCCAGTTAGGGTCCTACCATTATTTACATATTTATCAAACTGAGTCTTGGAGAAATTATGAGTGCTACACAGTATCACCTGTGGGGGATTGTATTTTCCAAAGATAATGGCAACAGTATCTCCTACCTTACATGCTCTTCTCCAGTATAATCGTGCCACTCCCCCATCAAGAGGTGGGGTCTATGTCCTATCTTCTTGCTTTGGGCTGCTTTTAGTGCCTCACACGTAACCAGTAGAAGGCAGTGCAAGTGACACTGTGTGACTTCTGAAGCTAGGTCAGAAAAGGTCCAGAAGCTTCTACTCTCTCTTAGGAACACCGGCTTGGAGCCCAGCTGCCATACGGTGAGACCCCAGGCCACATGAAGAGGCCATGTGTAGGTGCTCTGATGTCAACCTTTGAGTCGTTGCCACCCAGGTGTCAGTCAAGGGTGAAGATGATTCCAGACCCCAGACTTATTAGTCTTCCCAGCTGAGTCTCTTGACATTGTAGAACAGAGACAACCCATCACCCTATCCCCAGTCCAAAATCTTGGCTTGAGAAATATGATGTTTCCACTAAGGCTGATATTTACACACACACACACACACACACATATACACATATACACACATATATACATATGTATATGTATATATACATTTATATGCATATGTATAGGTGTGTATATATACACACATATATATATACTGTTCAATCTTGCTATAACTAATGATAAAATGTTGAGCAAAATAGATATCAATAAGAGATGATACTATTAATAATATGTCTGGTAATAATCAACTAATAAAAGTTTCCTTTTATTGGTTGCTTTGGGCCAGGTTTTGTGACCTAATGCTTATATAATTCCCACAAGGACCCTGAGTTAGCCATTGTTGCTCTTCCCATTTGGTAGATGACAGAATTAAGGCACAAGGGATGAAATAGGAAGTGAGGGACCAGGATGTGGAACCTCTGTACTTAACTACTTGGATAGAGACTATGTCTAAGGGCTAAATATTAACATGTGCAGTCTGGCACTGGTGCATGAGTTCACAGACTATGTCACTCCGAGGTAGGGTGATTTTAGACTTCATAAGGTTTTGTGAGAAGATAAAGTTTATACTGAACCCGGCCATGTGTGTAAGATTTAGATAAGCAGAGTACAGGAGAGGAAGAAGGTATTGAATGTGGAAGGTAACCATGGGAACAAAGTTAAAAGTGAGAAACGAATTAATGAGCGCACGGATGGAGAACAAACTAGTAAAAAGAGATTAGGGAGGGGGATGGAAGAGGGTATTGGGTGGGTTGCTTCAGGAATTTAATGTTCTGGGGCATTAGACTTGTGAGTAGCATGTCTAGGCTGATAGTTCAACAGAAAGTTACTCTAGCAACAGTATGGAGACTAGGAAAACGTAAGGTGGTTAATCTGAAAGAAAAATAAAAGCTGAGATGCTGTTTAATTATTAATAGCCAATAGATAAATTGGCAGGTACCAAAGAGTAAGGGCAAATTTAGAGAAATTTCAAAGAAATAAATGTCAAAGCTTAATGACAGATTGAACATAAGGGTCAAAAGAATAGGATGTGGTAAAAATGGTTTCAAGCCAATGAATCTGGAAGTGTGGTAGAAAAATTCCTTACATCAAAATAGGTACTGCAGGCCCAGTGCACGGTGGCTCACGCCTGTAATCCTAGCACACTGGGAGGCCGAGGTGGGCGGATCGCTCGAGGTCAGGAGTTTGAAACCAGCCTGAGTGAGACCCCGTCTCTACCAAAAATAGAAAGAAATTAATTGTCCAACTAAAAATATATATATAGAAAAATTTAGCTGGGCATGGTGGCGCATGGCTGTAGTCCCAGCTACTCGGGAGGCTGAGGCAGGAGGATTGCTTGAGCCCAGGAGATTGAGGTTGCTGTGAGCTAGGCTGACTGATGCCACAGCACTCACTCTAGACTGGGCAACAAAGTGAGAATCTGTCTCAAAAAAAAAAAAAAAAGAAAGAAATAGGTACTGCAAAAGTTGACCAATCTTACACAATAATCGTAGTCCTTTATAATTATATTGCCTTAGATCTGTAAGGTTCTTTACTTTTCTATAGATAATGTGCAACTGTTATGTTCGATGCCCACTACAAGGCTGTGAGGTAGCCATGCAGGACAAGTAGCTGTCTTGTGTATGGATAATGTAGCTGAGTATCAGTGGTCAAATACCTTGTTCAAGATCCCCTGGCAGGCCGGGCGAGCTGGCTCACGCCTGTAATCCTAGTACTCTGGGAGGCCGAGGCGGGCGGATTGCTCGAGGTCAGGAGTTCGAAACCAGCCTGAGCAAGAGCAAGACCCTGTCTCTACTATAAATAGAAAGAAATTAATTGGCCAACTAATATATATAGAAAAAATTAGCCGGGCATGGTGGTGCATGCCTGTAGTCCCAGCTACTTGAGAGGCTGAGGCAGAAGGATTGCTTGAGTCCAGGAGTTTGAGGTTGCTGTGAGCTAAGCTGACACCATGGCACTCACTTTAGCCTGGGCAACAAAGTGAGACTCTGTCTCAAAAAAAAGAAAAAAAAAAAAAAGGTCCTATGGCAGATAAGAGTGCATCCTGGCCCCTGATCTTTTGATGTACCGTCCACTGCTATTTCTATGTATACAGCTGACTTTTTGAATAGAGTTTGGACTTGGGTAGGAAATTTTTTCTGTTCTGAGAACCTGAGAAGCACAGATATTTGTTAGTACCCTGTACATTTACAATATTTTGTGGTATCTGACTCTTAGGACTGGCCTTACCTATGGACCTAGTGGGTAAGTGAAAGCATGAATAAGGTTTAAGGTGGTTTCTTGAACTTATTCTGTCTACGGAAAGAGTTTAGGGGCTTTGAAAAGCTGTGACAATTTACAAACCGCTTACAACTTTCCCCCCTCCCAAAAGTGTTAATCCCCCGGCCTTTGTACTGGGTTTGGATCCAGTGCAAACTGCGTTCTGGCCTGGAACACCCTCTATTGTAATTATTTCTTTTCATACCTAGGCCGCCTACTAGACTGTAAACCCTTTGAAAGCAGAGACCATGACTGTCGGTCTCTGCATCCCTTGAAATTTTTACAGCGCTTGCCACAGGGTGGGTGCGTGTTAAATAATTGTTGATAGGTTAAAAAGGTGACAAGTTTTGGCAGTAAAAGATTTTTGGCTGGGAAATGTCATTACCATAGTGCCACAAATGAGAATTTGTTAAGCACTTGTTTCCACAAAACGTTGTGCTGAGTGCTCCTGAGAACAAATTACACAGATCTGCTTCTTGACCTCTAAGAACTTATTCATAATTTAATACATATATCAGGAATGAGGGCAAATATGGAAAGGACACGCAATAATTGAATTACCAACATTAAACAGATATACAAATAGGTTAGATTAAATATTTACTTTGTATGTGCATTACCTTGTAAAGGGTAATTGCATTTTAGTGGCTGGTGAGTGTATGGGAGCCATTTGAGTTTTATGTTTAGACAATAGGATCCTATCATAATGATTACAATGTAAACTGAATTTTGATGTTTTTATGCATGAAGATGGACATTAATATTCCCTATGAGGTTAATTTACATTATAGTGAAGGAAGAAGGCATACACCTTGGCTAGAATCCAAATCTAGACACCTCAGGCCAAATTATAGCAAATGGAGTTTAGCTGTAGAACTCCACCATTTAAAAAAATATGGAATCTGGAAAATATGTGTTTTTCATCAAAAGCAGGAAATAGGGTATTTGACAACATGCATTTGTCTACTGAATGTGATGGAATATGTGATGAAATATGTTTTGTCAATAAAATAAATTGCCAAACAAAATGTAATCCTTTCTGCAAATGCATTTAGTCTCCAGAATGAAATAAGCTACTTCCACAAAGCACATTTTTCCTTTGAATTATTTTAGATTTGCTGTCTATCAAAAACAATGGAGAAAATGTGTTTTGTCAGACACTGTATTTCAAGGTATATAGATAAAATGTATCTAATCAGAAAAAAAAAAGTAGGCTCAGTGGTGGAGGGTCACTAAATGTTTGTAGCATATTGATGTATTTTAAATGAGTCTATAATTTTTGGCTTAAGAGGCTACATTTTCAATCTCAGTGTTGGTTGTATTCTTGAAAACATTCGGGTGATACCCTGGCTGGTTTGGGCATATTCATAGCACTTTTATTATACCATGTCTTCACCATATCACTGAAAGAGTTAATCCCACACCTAATTAGGTTCTTTTCTTCATTCTGCTTCTGCTCTGTGAATTGGTCTTTAGCCCCAAGGCTCCCAAGGAATTTTAACTTACATAATTAATTGATACAGTTTAACCCTTCAAATGTGACTCTAACACCACCATACCTAGATTAACATCATTTTAGATCTCTGGTGAACAGCCTTTAGTGCTATACAGTGGACAAATGGAAGTCAAGTAATTAAGTGTTATTAAGCTAGGATAAAATATAATTTTTAAAAAGTGATCAAAGGAGTAATATGTGTGCAAGCAGCTTTGAGAAGAGTGAAATATTATAATAAAAATAAGAAATTATGTGAATGGGAAGATTTTTTCTTTTCCTCTTTTTTTTAAAAATAAGAACACACTTTCTCACTCATGGTGTGGTATCTGTTTAATATTTAAGGATTGAATGAGATAATGTCTATAAAGCTCTCAGCTCTGTGCCTGGCAATAGTTCTATATTGATTTATAGTTTTCCAGTATTAAATAAGCATTGTTCCATTTGGTTCTCAAACTGTTGTCTTTTTAGGATAGGAATCATTTACTACCATTTTATGAAAGAGTACACTGAGGTCCAGAGAGTCATATAGTGATGGACCCCAAAGGTGGGACCAATCTCTACCACTGAGTGAGAGGGACTATCTATCTAGAGAGCACATGATATTTTAACTATATCCTGAAGAATAAAGAGAAAATCAAAAGGCAAACACTGTGTGGGAATGTTGAGTGTAGACGACATATTGAGTGTATTGCTAATAACTTATATTGCCAGGAGGAAGGCCATAGCTTATTGGGAAATGAAGCTAGGAAGGTAATTTAGAGTCATAAAGTTTTTTATGGACCTTAATTCTAGAGGTACTGGGGAGCTACTGAAAATGTTTTAAGCAGGTGACTGACATGACTCAACTTAGGTTTTTGAACACTAGCTTTGGCGATTGTGTGAAAGGGATCTAGAGTGGGGACAGACCCTGGGCAGGGTACGTGTGGGTGTATCACTGCTGTCCTCCAGGTGAAAATAGCCTGAGCTGAGGCTGTGGCAATAGAGGTGTAGAAGGTGGGGATGGGATTCAAAAGATATTTCTCAGCTTGAATCAGGAGGCAGTCATCTATGGTGGACAAGGGCATGGGAGAAATTGGCAAAATAATTTCAAAGTTGCATAGGAGATAGCGCTGTTGATATAGATTTTTTTTTTTTTTTTTGAGACAGAGTCTCACTTTATTGCCCAGGCTAGAGTGAATGCCGTGGCGTCAGCCTAGCTCACAGCAACCTCAAACTCCTGGGCTCAAGCAATCCTGCTGCCTCAGCCTCCCAAGCAACTGGGACTACAGGTATGCGCCACCATGCCTGGCTAATTTTTTTTTTTCTATATATATATTAGTTGACCAATTAATTTCTTTCTATTTATAGTAGAGATGGGGTCTCGCTCTTGCTCAGGCTGGTCTCGAACTCCTGAGCTCAAACGATCCGCCCACCTCGGCATCCCAGAGAGCTAGGATTACAGGCGTGAGCCACCGCGCCC
>VSMD01135465.1:0-33863 GCA_008750895.1 Mirza zaza | reverse complement strand
GTGCACCATCTGGGGGATGGTCATGCTGGAAACTCAGACTTGTGGGGGGAGGGGGGAAAGGGCATTTATTGAAACCTTAAAATCTATACCCCCATAATATGCCGAAATAAAAAAAAAATTTTTTTTCAGGAAAAAAAAAAAACCTATGGTAGCAGTCTCTTCAATTTACCAGGTTGAGTGGAGGAAAGGAAATAAGGAGTACATAGGCTTTTTGTTTACCTTCAGCTTTTGATTGATATATAACGCATATATAAAGCACAGCTGACCCTTAAATAATGTAGCGGTTGGAAGCACTGACTTCTGCCACTGACAATTTGCATATTTTTGATACCCCTAAAACTTAATTCCTAATAGAAGGCTTATAGATAATATTAACAATCCATTAACATATATTTTGTATGTTGTATTATATACTGGATTCTTATAATAAAGTAAACTAGAAAAAAGAGAATGTTGCTAAGAAAATCGTAAGAGAAAATATATTTACTATTCATTAAGTGGAAGCAGATCATCATAAATGTCTTCATCCTTGTCATCTTCATGTTGAATAGGCTGAGGAGGAGGAGGAGGAAGAGGAAGAGGAGGGGTTGGTCTTCTCTCAGTTGTGGCAGCAGCAAAAGAGGTAGAGGAGGTAGAAGGGGAAGCAGGAGAGGCGGGAACACTTAGTATAACTTTACAGAAATACATCATATTTCTGATATTTTTGCTTTATCATTTCTCTAAAAACATTTCTACCGTGTTTCCCCGAAAATAAGACCTATCCATAAAATAAGCCCTAGCAGGATTTCTAAGCATTTGCGCAATATAAGCCCTATCCCGAAAATAAGGCCTAGTGATGGGCGTGGCTATGCAGCTATCTGCACAATCCATGCATTTCACCACAGAGCGGTAAAGATGAGTAGGCTGGGTGCGGTGGCTCATGCCTGTAATCCTGGCACTCTGAGAGGCCGAGGTGGGAGGATTGCCCAAGGTCAGGAGTTCGAAGGCAGCCTGAGCAAGAGCGAGACTCTGTCTCTACTAAAAATAGAAAGAAATTAATTGGCCAACTAAAAATATATAGAAAAAATTAGCTGGGCATGGTGGCACATGCCTGTAGTCCCAGCTACTCAGGAGGCTGAGGCAGGAGGATCACTTGAGCGCAGGAGTTTGAGGTTGCTGTGAGCTAGGCTGATGCCACGGCACTTTAGCCCGGGTGACAGAGACTCTGTCTCAAAAAAAAAAAAGATGAACAGCCCTTCTCATCTGTCCCATCATGACAGCTACTATCCCTGAGGTGACCGGAAAGGTGCGGGCAGCCCCACCAACGAGGTCGGCTCCCCGTCAGGTCCCGGCCATCCTGTGCGTGCTGCAAGCTGAGGCTTTGAGGGGAAAATGACACATCCCTGAAAATAAGCCCTAGGGTGTGTTCTTGAGGAAAAATAAATATAAGACCCTGTCTTATTTTCGGGGAAACACGGTATATGGTACCCATCCTTCCTTTAGTTTCAGTGCCTGTATCATAGAAGGGTCCATGTCGTAAAAGAAGTCAAAAGTAGTCCTGAATAATCAGAATCCTTCTGCCAGATTGTCTAATGTCAATCTGTTTTCTGGCACTGCTTCTTCTACGTCGTCTTCATCATGAGGTACTAGTTTGAAAGCACTCATCTCCATCAAGTCGTCTTCTGTTAATTCCTCTGTTGTGGTGTCCATTTGCTCTTGAATTTTTCTAAGATCCATATCTTGAAATCCTTTACACCCAGCTCTTTTGCCTTATCCATAATCTCTTTCATGATCTCCTGGATTGGCTCTGTCATAAGCCCTATAAAGCCATACACAGTATCTGTATTCTCCAGCAAGAATTCATTGTTTCAGGCTTGATGGCTTTCACAGGTTTTTCTGTAACAACTATGGCATCTCCAATGGTGGAATCCTTTTAAGACTTTCATTGTGTTCTATCAGGGTTCTCCTTCCATAGTACTGACTATCTTTTTCCATAGAGTCCTGTGCGTAATGAGCCTTAAAATGGTCTTTAAGATCCCCTGTTCTAGAGGCTGAAATAGAGATGATGAGTTTGGGGGTAAGCAGACCACTTTGATACCTTCAGTTTTGAACTCATGGGATTCTGGGTGGCCAAAGGCATTGTCCAATAATAAGAAACTGTAAAAGGAAATCCCTATTGGCAAAGTTCCTGATTTTGGGGCCAAAACATCAATGGAATCAATCTAGAAAAAAGGTTCTCATTGTCCAGGCTACCTCACTGTACGCCAAAAAGACTGGCAGCTGCTGTTTATCATTTATTTACCTCCAAGGCTTGGGGGTTAGCAGCTTTATAGGGCAGTCCTGATCATAAACCCAACTTCATTTGTACAAAACAGTAGAGTTGGCCTATCCCTTCCTGCTTTAAATCCTGGAGCTTGCTTCCCTTCCTTTTCTAATAAATGACCTTTCTCCTCACTAGAATAGGGCATTTCCCTCCCCCTACCTCCCGAATAGGGTACTTTCATCTGCATTAAAAATCTATTTAGGCAGATAGACTTTCTCCCCTCTCCCCAATGACTTTCTTAATGGTGTCTGGGAACTTGTCTGCTGCTTCTTGGTTAGCAGAAGCTGCTTCTCCTGTTATCTTGACATTTTTAAAGCCAGACCGCTTTCTAAAATTATCAAAGCATCTTTTGCTGGCCTTAAATTCTCTTGCTTTAGATTCTTCACCTTCCTTTTAAGTTGTCACAAAATGACTCTGCTTTTCTTGAATCATATTAGAGTCTAAGTCTCTCTTATAACAATCCTGTGCTCACATAAAATCTGCATTTTTAATACGACAAGGTGTTTCACAAAAAGTATAAGGTTTTTGAACCTGCTGATGTAGCTACAATGACAGCTTCATGAACTCTTTTTTTTTTTTTTGAGACAGAGTCTTGCTCTGTTGCCCAGGCTAGAGTCATCCATAGCTCACTGCAACCTCAAACTCCTGGGGCTCAAGTGATCCTCCTGCTTCAGCCTTCCAAGTAGCTGGGACTACAGACATGCACCATCATGCTTAGCTAAGTTTTTTGTATTTTTTGTAGAAATGGTGTCTTTCTATGTTCCTCAGACTGGTCTCTAACTCCTGGCCTCAAGCAATCCTCCTGCCTCAGCCTCCCAAAGTGCTAGAATTACAGGTGTGAGTCATCATGCATGGCCTCCACTTCTTTCTTTTTTTATAGTGATCCTTAGACTGGATTCATTTATCCTGAAATGGTGGGCAACAGCAGGAGCAAACCTCAATCTGCAGTACATATCAAGCAATTCAACTTTTCCTTTTAAGGTCATGACTTTTCTTTTCATGACTTCCAATATCACTAGTGGCACTTTGTATGGGTCCCATGGTGTTATTCAAGGTTTATGGTATTACACTAAACACGATGAAAAATACTCATGAATGCAAGAGATCACTTTTTACTGTGATACACTGGAAAGATAACTGCTTACATTATCTCTCTGGAGATAATTAGCATCACATGGTGTTTTAAGCAGATATAGCACTTGAGCTCATCACAAGAGCAACAGGAAGTGGCTATGAAATTGTTACAGCAGTACAGTTTGTACTATAGTTAATTTTATACAGTCATGATTTAATAATGAATCTTTACATTTGCTTTCATTTTTCTCAACTGCAAAAAATGGCATTATATGTGTGTGCATAAGTTTTGATAAATTTTAACTTTTTATAATAGATTTGTATATATTTATGGTAGTAAAAGATAAAATAGACTAGTGTCTACATGTATTTTATGCATTCATGACACACCTTTTTCTCAACTTTTAAAAATATTTGTAGGCTACGAGGTTCATCTACAAGGTTTTTCAAAGTGGTGTAAATCTCCAAAAATTTTTCCAATATTATTTATCGAAAAAAATCCATGCATAAGTGTGTACCTGTGCAATTTAAACCCACGCTGTTTAAGGGTCAGCTGTACTCAAAACATAAACATACAATGAATATCCACAAACAGAAGTAACCCATGTAACCAGCAACCAGATCAAGAAACAAAACATGTACCAACACTCCAAAGTTATCCTCATTCTAGTCACAATACCCTACAGTAAACAATAATCTGATTTCTAACACCATGGATTAGTTTTTGCCCATTTTTTACCTCATATATATATGAAATAAAAAATACATATTTTTTTTAAATTTACTTTATATCTAAAAGTGTGCCCAGGATTCATTCTACATTATTTGGGAGATTCATCTATACTGCTATATGTAGTTAAATTTAATAATTATCACTGTTACATAATAATCCATAATTTCTGTTCTACTGTTGATGGGTATTTGAGTTGTTTCCAGCACTGGGCTACTATGAATATTTTTTGAACATTCTTGTACATGTCTTTGAGTGGACATAGTATGTGTAATCCTTTTGGTCATATAGCTAGAAATTGATTGTTTTAAGGGAGCCAGTTTCTATGCCCTCAGTTTCCATCTAAATATATTTGTTTAAAGTTGATCTGACTGAGAGCATTCTGGCAGTCAAGGGCTATTGCTAATTCTCCTTTCTCATTCTCCCTTTCCCAGCTGCCTTCTCCCATTTTTATAAAAGAAAGTGGGCAGGGCTTACTCTTTTATTTATCTCAAATCAATCACCCCAGGATGGACAAACTTGTAATACAGTAACAGAAGGTTCTAACCTCAGCACACACACATGCACACACAAAGAGATCTAACAAGGCAGCGGAAAATTATTGCACCAAAACCTGGGAAAACAAATGAATAAGAGAGGCTGAGGAAGTCTGACATTGATGGGGCTTACAGAACAAAAATTGGAATTAAGGGCCTGCCAAGGAAGGTAGGTCTTGAAAAACGCCCCAGGTTTTCGGCTGGTACTCTCTGGAGTTATACCATAAAAATAAGGGGGAATAGGAAACAGGCCAGAATTTATAGAAAGTAAAAATCAGTTTCAAATCAATCCACAATTAGATGGTAAACTGGGGTTGCAAGTGGTACATTAGCTTGGATTTATTTTGAGAATGCAAGGTTGCCTTAATATTAACAAAATCAATATAATTTACTGCATTAACATAAAGAAACCTGAGAAAGTGAATGGGATTAGAAGGGAATAAAGGTTACAATTTCAGAAATGAAAATTACCCGAGTGCTTACCAGGAGTGCTGTAAGCCATGGGAGTATTGGGTGTCTTTAGCTTTTCATTCTGTTCTGCATCTGATTTTTTATCACCAGCAAGAGTGGAATTTTGCTTTGGCATCACATGGTAGTAAGATGGCGCATATTTGGAGGAGCTGCAACCTTATAAATAGACATGAGGGATGTCAAGAAGGATTTCCAGATTTCAAAATTATATGAAGGTTTGTTTTAAAGTACTCAATACATATCTGAAGCACCTTTTTTCTGATGCTGAATCATTTTCCTACCTCTTTTCTTTCTAGATTCCTGGATTTCTTCACAGAGCTGTTCAAAGTCTTCATCAAGTTCTTCTTTAATTATGGCATAGGCAGTATCTCTTAAAGCACAGGCTCTATGCCTAATAAGACGATCTATAAAATGGTAAAAATATACAATTCTTAAATTTCTTTTTAATAATTTACCAAAAAAAACCCTCAATATATTGGGCTAAGATGGTAGCCCTTACAATTACTTTTACCATGAATAGTAAAAGTTATTGAAATTGTGTTATTCTATTTTTGGTGCTATTCTAATGTCCTGGACATCTATTTCAACATGGCAGATTAAACTCAAACAATTCTATTGCTTTACCCTATTCAAATCCCTTTTAAATATCAGGAAAAAAAAAAGAATCAACGAATAGCAAGAGACTAAACAATCATGATGCCAACAAAAACAAAAGGTAAGGCTGTCAGTATCATTAATGAATAAGGACTGTGGAAAACTTTCGGAAGAGATATAGAGGATGTAATTGCATTGACAGAGAAACTAATAAAGACAATGAAACAGCAACTCTACACAGGAAAGACTGAAAAAAATCCTAAGCTCAGAGTAGGAGTGCTGTAAACTGGAATATGCTTTAAAGCAGAAGACAGGTAGTAAGTAAAAGTGGGATTGCTTGAACTGCTAGATCAATACCTATCACAGGACAACAGACTGCAATATTCATTCCCAGGTTTTGACTGACAGGTATAACTATAAGAAATAGCTACAAGGAATGATGAAAGGGACTTCTAACAAGACATTGGGGCTGAAGAAAGTCAGGGCAAAGTCTAAGTAGTGCTTCTTGAACCCAGCAGCATCAGCATCACCTGGGAACTTGTTAGAAATGCAAATTCTCAGGCCCCACACCTATGGAATCAAAAACCCCAGAGATAGGGCCCATCGATTTATATTTTAAGAAGTCCTTTAGGAGATTCTGATGCCCACTAAAGTTTGAACACCACTGGTTCAAACATTAGTAATTTACCTCAAACTAAAGTAATTTCAGATTGCTACAATGGACAGAAAGAGAAGCAGCAGCAACATGATTGTATTGGAACACAAAAAACCCTCTGTCTCCAGAGTAACTGCTTTCTTCTTCCTACAATTAAGGAGTGTTCTTGCTGGCTTATTTCCCCCTGCTTACCTCCAGAACTATAAACTACAGAGAAAAGCTTAAAGAGGGTGGGGAAGAGGACTGGGAGGGGAGGAAAAGTGAGCTTTTCAATTGTTGAAGAAATTCTCAGTAGTTCTCTGTGCTAATCAATCTAACTTATAAGCACCACCAATTTAAAAACAAGACAAATATACTAGAGGAGAAAATGCAGAAAATAGAACTACTAAAAAAATGTTTTTGATCCACTGATAAAGAACACTGCATTCATAAAACAAGAACAGGAAGATAGGAAAAAATAAGAACCTGAGAAAGAACATTTCTTGGAAATGAACAAGTTGCAGAATAAAATATACCATTAAAAACTCTTTACTTTATAAATTTTATTTATTAATAGAGGCAGTTTAGACTACAGGGGGTATGAGCATAGAAAAAGGTCTGGAAAGATATCCCCAAACTTAAGTGCCCACCTTTGGAAAAAGGAAGTGGGGGACTTAGATTTTTTTCATATTACTATTAGCAAGTATTATACTATATTACTTTTGTAATAAAAATTATAATGGTCTTAAACTAAGAGAATCTTTTAAAACCTATTTTTATTACAGACTATCTATTTTTCTATTTTGAGAAAGAGCACTGATACACAAAGTAAACAAGCTATTTTGTGCCTCATTAGAACAGTGGTCCCCAACCTTTCTGGCACTGTGGACCTATTTCATGGAAGACAATTTTTCCACAGACAGGACAAGGTGGTGTGTGGGTTGGGGGGGCAGTGATGCGAGCAACGGGGAGCAGCTATAAATATAGATGAAGCCTCGCTTTGTTGCCGGCCACTCACCTCCTGCTGTGCACACCCCCCCCCTTCCTAACTTTCATGGAAGATAATTTTTCCATTGACAGGGATGGGGGGTGGGGATGTAGGGGGTAGCAGCAGCTCTGCCATATGGGGCCATGGCCCGGGGATTGGAGACTGCAGCATCAGAGGATATATTATGTTAATTGTTAATAAACAGGGATTTAGGAGTGATGGAAACCTGCATTCAAATTCTGCCTCTGTACCTTCCTGGCATTGTGACCTTGAGCAAGGTTTTTAACTTCTCTGAATGTCCACCATTTGTAAATGGGGATACAGTTGTTGTGAGAATTAAATAGCATTATGTACATAAATGTTTATAACATAGCACCTGATGGGAGTTAAATATTAAAACAATTGATCTCATGGAGACAGAGAGTAGAATGATGGTTACCAGAGTCTGGGAAGGGTAGCAGGGAGAGGGAGATAAAGTGGGGATGGTTAATGGGTACAAAAATATAGTTAGATGGTTAGAATGAACAATATTTGATAGCACAATAAAGTGACTATAATCAACAATAAGTTAGTGTATACTTTAAAATAACTAAAAGAGTGGAACTGGAATGTTCCTATCATAAATGATAAATGCTTGAGGTGATGGATACTCCAATTACCCTGATTTGATTAATACACATTGTATGCTGGTATCAAAACATCACATATACCCTATAAATACATACAATTATTATGTACCTATAATAATTAAAAATAAAAAAGTTTAACAAAAAAGCACCCGATATGAAAATCAACCCTCACTAAGTGTTAGCAGCCCCTACTCCAACCCTGGAAAAAAAAATCCACTAATGCTCACCTCCAGGATCTCTATCGGGATTGTATTCTAAAGCATTACTACAGATTAGATCAATATCTCTCAAATAGTCTTTCACAGTCAGATACTTATGTAGATCAATTTTACTGATTACAGATGAAAGGTCCATTGGTTGCTTTATTACAGTGACATAATCAGGAACCTAAAATTCAAGCAAATGAGCCAAATCACTAAATTAACTCTAAACATAAAAAACACTTGAGTCAAGTTTCTCTGCCAGGCAATACAGGGAATAGGGAAGAAATACAATAGGGATAATACATTAACATGAAACCTTTCACTCTATCTAATGCTGCTTGTGTTTTGTATTTATTCCTGTTCATGGGCAGCTGTATTTTCCAGTAATATCCTGTATTCTTTTCTCATTGTTTGCTATCAATGGCAACTTAAGACCTAGCTCTCTGGCTCACTTCCAACCATGTAGGTCATAGTAACATCATGTGGCATTAAGATATTCTTAAATTCCTTCTATAATGTTTGGATTAGGCGGATAAAGTCAATTGTCTGAAAGAAAGGAAAATGTGTTACATAACTTTTAAAGTCTCCATGTGCTTAGGACACTTAACTCAGTACAAGTTTTCCATAAAGAGAAAACAAGTTCAGAGTGTAGACAAGGAACCACACAAACTATTCAAATATTCTTGGATTTTGAAGCACTATGGCCTAGAACACATTTGATCCAAAGATTAAATTAATACCTCATCAGGGTCAACAGGCTTAGTAAATACTCGGAATCGTTTGTCAATAGCAAGTCTGTGTGTAACATTTCTTAAGAAAATCCTCAGTTCTCTAAATGTATCTTCTTCTTGTTCTTCTAGTCGTTTTACTTCTTCTGCTGTCAAAGGCCTTGGCTCAGGTGGTGGTGCTACTGGGAGTACCTCCAAGGCCTGCAAAACTTCATATGAATGGAAGATTTTAGTTAATACTGTTCTATAACATTGAGGTGACAAATGATGTGCAAAAAATGCCAGGCTTTGTTTGAGGGGTTATCTTCCTTACATCTGCTGGGAATCCAAGGATTTGAAATACAAAAGTATTATCATAATCTCTAGTGCTATAGTCCCTCCAGAAATAACTGGTAACTTGTAATTTGGAATGCTAATTTCTAAAAGTCATTACCGGCCGGGCGTGGTACGGGCGTGATTACGCCTGTAATCCTAGCACTCTGGGCGGCCGAGGCGGGCGGATTGCTCCAGGTCAAGAGTTCGAAGCCAGCCTGAGCAAGACCCCATCTCTACTAAAAATAGAAAGAAATTAATTGACCAACCAAAAATATATATACAAAAAATTAGCCAGGCAAGGTGGCTCATGTCTGTAGTCCCAGCTACTCAGGAGGCTGAGGCAGGAGGATTGCTTGAGCCCAGGAGATTGAGGTTGCTGTGAGCTAGGCTGATGCCACGGCACTCACTCTAGCCTGGGCAACAAAGTGAGACTCTGTCTCAAAAAAAAAAGATAAAAGTCATTACCTCTGCTCCATTTTAAGATAATTTAAGGTTATTAAAAATTTGAAAATGTATTATTTCTAGGAAAAAAATATTCTAACTATAAAAAAGTCTTCTTTACTGGTAAATTTGTGAACTAATGAAAAATGTGATGCTTCAAATATAACAAAAGTTTAATTTTGTTCAAAGAGATACACAATGAGTCCTCAGGATTAAAAAAAAAAAAAGGAATATGAGAGTTCTACCCCAATAAGCTGGCAATGTATTAAGGGAATAAGAGACATAATGATATCATTGTAATGTCATATTAGTATTAAAAAAGTGCAATGGGTCATAAAACCAGAGATAATTTTGCCTAGGTAAGTTAGGGAAAGCCTCATAAAAAAGAAAAAGATGAGTTATACTAGAAGGACAAGCAGTTCTTTAGGCAGAGATAGAAACAGAGATAGAAGCATTTATTGACAGAGCAAGCATGAATGAAATCATAAAAGGGTAGGAATATGTTATGTACGGCTTAAAGATAGAGTATTTTGTAAAAAAAGAGGTGATAGATGGGGTTGGTCGGGGGAGAACACAAGTGCCTAAAATGAGCTTGAAAAGATAGATTGGGGCTACACTATGAAAGACCTTGTGTGTCTCAGGAACTTTAGTCCCTTTTAACAGGAAGCATAGACTTTTTGTATTTTGGAGACAGCGTCTTGCTTGGTTGACTAGACTAGAGTACAGTGGCATCATCATAGCTCACTGCAGCTTCAAACTCCTGTGCTCAAGTGATTCTCTTGTCTCAACCCCATGAGTAGCTGGAACTACAGGTGTGAACCATCATGCCCAGATAATTTTTTCTATTTTTTGTAGAGATGGGGTCTCACACTTGCTCAGGCTGGTCTTGAACTCCTGGCCTCAAGTAATCCTCCTGCCTCAGCCTCCTGCTAGGATTATAGGCTTGAGCCACTGCATCCGGCCAGGAAGCATAGAGATTTTAAGGAGGAGACGCATTAACCCATGACTGGAGTTCCAGCTTATGTTATCAGATAGATGTCAATGTCATTAACTGATATTTTATGCCCACTTTGTCAAAGTTACTATATATTTGCTTTGACGTAGGCACTCACCTGCTTTCTTTTTTGATACAGGAGGCTTAGCAGCTTGTTTTAGAATTAAATCTTCAAAAAATTTTGTCCGTTCTTCTTCACCTGGTAACTGGACATTAAAAATTTCTCCATAATCACGGATAAATAATTCTTGCACCTTAAAAAAGAAAATAAATGTGATACATATATATGTATATATTTACGGATTTTATAGACAGTCTTTGACTTACAATGGTTTGACTTATGCTTTTTAGGCTATACAATGGTCTGAGAGCAATACACATTCAGTATACTACTCAACTTATGATGTGATTATGTCCTGATAAACCCATCATGAGTTGGGAAGCATCTGTACAGTACATACATATATGTGGTATATATATACACACATATGCATACAAAATGCATGTATCTATCATTTAATAGAACAGCAGGTTATTATACACATATTTTAATGGTAATCTAAACTGTATAATAAAGAAACCAAGTCTTTTAAGAATGCTGGATTTATGTATAAACCATGTTTGCAATAGATTAGGACCTAAGACTCATGAGATCTTTAAAAGTTAAGAATCCAAACTACAATTAATATAGGAACCGACAAGATACATTTTACTTAAAGGGTTTGGTGAGATCAATTAATCAGAACTCAAAGTGAAAAGCAAGATAAGAAAAGAAGCAGTTGTTCAGTAAGATATAAAGGCCAGAAAATAAATGTCAGCAAGTATATGGAGAAATTTGAAACCTTGTGGACTGCTGGTAGGAATGTAAAATAGTATAGCTACCACTGTGGAAGATAATATGGTAGTTTCTCAAAAAGTTAAACATAGCATGCGACCCAGTAATTCTGTTTCTAGGTATAGAACCAAAAGAACTCAATATAAAGACTCAAACAGATATGTATACACCAATAATCATAGCAGCATTATTCACAAAAATCAGGGGGTGGCGATGCCCAAATGTCTATCACCAGATGAATGGATAAGCAAAATGTGGTATACATATACAATGGAACACTATTTAGCCTAAAAATGAATAAAATTTGGACTTGAGGTGCAACATGAATGAACCCCATAAACATGCTAAGTGAAATAAGACAGACACAAAAGACAACTATTGTATGATTCTACTTATATGAGGTACCTAGGATAAATAAATTTATGAGACAAAGTCTAACAGAGTTTACAAGGGCTAGGGGAAGAAAGGACTGGGGAGTTATTGTTTAATAGGCACAAAATTTCTACTTGAGATGACAAAGTTCTAAAAATGGACAGAGGTGATGGTTGCTCAACATTGTGAATATACTTAATGCCACTGGATTGTATGCTTAAAAATGGTTAATATGGGGGGGCAAGGGCAATATTACATAACCTTAACATTTGTATCCCCACAATATGCTGGAAAAAATAAAAATAAAAAAATGGTTAATATGGTAAATTCTGTTATGTGTATCTTACTGCCATTAAAAAAAAAAAAAAAAGGCAAAATAGATCCCAAAAGGATGTTTCAAAACAAACCTCTAGACCTGTCCCAGTAATATTATTATTATTGTTAGGGGATAATGTTTATAACTAGTAATGTTTCTTAGAGTACTTTGTTTAGGGTATCTTTGATGTAGATAAATTTGCATTTATGGTTTTTGCATTTTTTGTTTTGCAGAGTTTTCTATGTTCCAAGATTATTGCTATGGTTTGAATGTATCTCCTCCCAAATCCATGTTGAAACTTATCCCCAATGTAATAGTATTTAGAAGTAGGACCTTTAAGAAGTGATCAGGCCATGAAGGCTCTGCTCTTATGGTCAGTATTAGTATCTTACAAAAGGGAACTAATTAGGCTGCTTTTTGCCCTTTCATATTCTGCCATTTGAGGGGAGCGTTTGCCCCCTTCTGCCATGTAAGGACAAAGCAATATGGTGCCATCTTAGGAGACAGCAGCCCTCACCATACACTGAACCTGTTAGTTCCTTGATCTTTGACTTCCTAGACTCCAGACTGTAAGGAATAATTTTTTTTTTTTTTTTGAGACAGAGTCTCACTCTGTTGCCTGGGCTAGAGTGCCATGGAGTCAGCCCAGCTCACAGCAACCTCAAACTCTTGGGCTCAAGCGATCCTTCTGCCTCAGCCTCCTGAGTAGCTGAAACTATAGGCATGCGCCACCATGCCTGGCTAATTTTTTCTATATATTTTTAGTTGGTCAATTAATTTCTTTCTATTTTTAGTAGAGATGGGGGTCTCGCTCTTGCTCAGGCTGGTCTCGAACTCCTGACCTCGAGCAATCCACCCGCCTCGGCCTTCCAGAGTGCTAGGATTACAGGCGTGACCCACCATGACCGGCTGGGAATAAATTTTTGTTGTTTATAAATTATCCAGCATAAGGTACTTTGTTACAGCAGTAAAAATGAACAAAGACAATTAGGAAAATGTTTTTCTGTAATACTTTGATATAAAAATTTTCCTATTATTCCTATATTATTTATGAAATAAATCTTTTATTTGTGCTAATTCATTTAATAGATTACTATGTCTAGGCTGGGCGCGGTGGCTCACGCCTGTAATCCTAGCTCTCTGGGAGGCCGAGGCGGGCGGATCGCTCAATGTCAGGAGTTCGAAACCAGCCTGAACGAGACCCCGTCTCTACTAAAAATAGAAATAAACTAATTGACCAACTAAAAATATATATACAAAAAATTAGCCGGGCATGGTGGTACATGCCTGTAGTCCCAGCTACTCGGGAGGCTGAGGCAGCAGGATTGCTTGAGCCCAGGAGTTTGAGGTTGCTGTGAGCTAGGCTGACGCCATGGCACTCACTCTAGCCTGAGCAACAAAAGTGAGACTCTGTCTCAAAAAAAAAAAAAAAAAAATTACTGTGTCTACAAAGGTCTCGTAATTGACTGTATTCTATTAATTTATTCATCCTGGCTCAAATTCCACAGCTTTAATTACAGTAGCTTTGTGGTACATGTGCTTTAGTATTTAATATTTATTTAATATTTGGTGGGCCAAGAACCACCTCATTGCTTTTTCAAACTTTTCGTAGAAATTCAAGCACTTTTTTCTTCTACATTAAATTTTAGAACCCACTTAAATTTGGGGGGGATTTTTATGGGAATTTGTACTTTTTCTCCCTTTCTTGTGGCCTGCAAGTTATATGCTAGATTTCTATTCTTTTAGTCTTGTAAGTTTTAATATATTTAAGCTTCTTTTTCTTCCAAAGTCTAAGGTTAATCAGTATCCACATATCAGATAAAAGCTTCAACATGTTTTCACTTTCCTCTTCTCCTTTACTATGCCCTTCTTGCTACTTCAAGTTCAGACCAACTTAGATTTAATTTTACGTTTCTTTAAAAAAATTTTTTTCTATCACAATTTTATGATTATAAGTTTTACTGTTTTCTTTGATCACTGCTTCTTATATGCTGCTACTACAAAATAAAAAACCCAAAAGGAAAAATAATCCTTAAGTAATTCTTTCAGTCAGGGGTTTATATGTAATAGTTTCTTAGACATTCCATGTTCAAAAATAACTTTATTTTGCTCTATCACTCAAATGCTAACTAGATAGGAAATTATAGGTCAAAATTATTTTTCTTCAGAACTTTGAAAATATTGCTCCACTGTCTCCTAAGTAGCCAGTGTTGCCAATGAGAAGGTAGAAGCAATTTGATTTTGTCTTTGCTAGTAATGTTTTTTCTTTTGGACGATTTTTTATGTACCTTTGGCATATCTAGGTAAAGTATATATCATATTTAGAACACAGGGGGACTTTTAAATCTAAAGACTTATGGTATTCTTTAATTGTACAAAATGTTCATCTACTACATGTGTATTTTCTATCCTACATTTGTGTTCACCTCCCATAAATCCCAGTAGACATTAGGCCTTAATCTATCTCTTCCATTTCTTTTCTCATACTTTTTAACCTTTCCTCATACTTTTCAAGTCTTTGTACTTTTGTATCACAAACTAAGAATTACTGGTAACATGATCTTTCACCTTCATAATTTACTCTTCATCTATGTCTGCTCCTTCTCAGCCCTAGGAGTTTTTTCATTTCCTTTTTTAGGGGAGTTATTTCATTTATAATGTCTCCTACTGGTTGTCACAACAGTCTGTTCATGATACATGGATATGATTATCTAGGGGCTGTCCTTCCTCAAATGCTTATTTATAAGCTTATTTTTGCCTTGGAAACCTCTGATTGTCCATACGTGCTATTTATGTTTACTCTAGCTCCTACCTTCAGTGATTATGGAAGAAGTCTGCCTATACTGGAAACAAAATGAGCCTGAAATTGGTCCTCTGGGTACAGAGGCTCCCTATTTCTCCTAATATCAACAGCCATATGTGAATCTCTGCCACAGTAGTCTTAGGGCCCAAACTCACTGCTCTAGCCGAGGACAAACCCTGCTGACTGCTGGCTGGCATAGGGACTGGGAAGTGAAGAAAGCCAATTACTCCAGAATTGTCTAAAGGCTATTTCAACTCCTTTGTAGCACTAACCCAGAGCTAGAAACCACTTCTACCTTTCAAAGCAGTCCTTTCCTGCATGTGCTTTGAATTGTGGTTACCTTCATCAATCTAATCCTTACTACTTTGTCTTTCATGGATTTATGAAAATTTCTAATCTACTAATGTCATTCTTTTTTTTTTTTTTGAGACAGAGTCTCACTGTATTGCCCGGGCTAGAGTGAGTGCCGTGGCATCAGCATAGCTCACAGCAACTTCAAACTCCTGGGCTCAAGCAATCTTCCTGTCTCAGCCTCCCGAGTAGCTGGGACTACAGGCATGCACCACAATGCCCGGCTCATTTTTTCTATATATATTAGTTGGCCAATTGATTTCTTTCTATTTTTAGTAGAGATGGGGTCTCACTCTTGGTCAGGCTGGTTTCAAACTCCTGACCTCGAGCAATCTGCCCGCCTCGGCCTCCCAGAGTGCTAGGATTACAGGCGTGAGCCACTGCGCCCGGCCTACTAATGTCATTCTTTCTCATCTTTCCATACTGGTCTGAGTTGTTAGGGTCTACTAGTACTGAAGCATATATACAACCATTTTCTGACTATAGTTTTGAGATGAATAAAGTTTAATGTAGCTGACAATGGATCATACAGTATTCCTCATATATTATAGTCCAATTCTATATCAACTGTATCATTGAATCACTATAAACTACACAAGGCTCAAAGTGGACTAGGCTCAAAGTGGACTCACTTATTTGCAACCAGATTGACTAGATTGTTCATTTATAAAAATGAACAATTCCTAGCCTTTGGCCCACCATCCTCCCCTCATCCCATACTGTACACTGTCATATCGGGATACTTTATCCAGTTTATAATTATATGCTTAGGTAATATTACCCTAAGAAAAAAGTCAGACAAGATATCCTTTTAAAAAAAAAAATCTTTTAGTGCAGCATTCAAATTCTCAGTAAAGTTTACCCATATTAAACTGATTACATTTTCATCCTCTCTACATCCATAAAAAGAAAGTTCAGCTAGTTTGTCTTGTTAACAAGAGTATAAACTTATTTTATTTCAAACCTCAAAATGATTAATAGAGTTTTGACAGTGACTATAAGCTAGTGGTATAATATGGCTATTAAATTACAATCCTTTATTCTGT
Source organism: Mirza zaza (assembly GCA_008750895.1). Taxonomy (NCBI): domain Eukaryota; kingdom Metazoa; phylum Chordata; class Mammalia; order Primates; family Cheirogaleidae; genus Mirza; species Mirza zaza. The sequence goes on along the minus strand of VSMD01135465.1, from coordinate 17,501 downwards.
GTTAATCAGAACACTACTCAGAGTAATTCATTCATTCTGGCTACAGGCTTTCAAAACAGAGAGACGTTCAGGAGAGTGACTTGAATATTGAACAAACTACAAACTTTATTTAAAACAAATGGGACAGGCCAGGTGCGGTGGCTCACGCCTATAATCCTAGCACTCAGGGAGGCCGAGGCTGGTGGATCATTGGAGCTCAGGAGTTCAAGACCAGCCTGAGCAAGAGTGAGACCACATCTCTACTAAAAATAGAAAGAAATTAATTGGCCAACTAAAAATATGTAGAAAAAATTAGGTGGGCATGGTGGTGCATGCCCATAGTTACTTGGGAGGCTGAGGCAGCAGGATTGCTTGAGCCCAGGAGTTTGAGGTTGCTGTGAGCTAGGCTGATGCTATGGCACGCTAGCCTGGGCAGCAGAGTGAGACTCTGTCAAAAAAAAAAAGAAAGCAGCAGCAGCAGCCAGACGAGGTGGCTCACGCCTGTAATCCTAGCACTCTGGTAGGCCAAGGCAGGCAGATAGCTCAAGGTCAGGAGTTCAAAATCAGCCTGAGTAAGAGTGAGACTCCGTCTCTACTAAAAATAGAAAGAAATCAATTGGCCAACTAAAAATATATAGAAAAAATTAGCCGGGCATGGTGGCACATGCCTGTATTCCCAGCTAGTCGGGAGGCTGAGGCAGAAGGATCACTTCAGCCCAGGAGTTTGAGGTTGCTGTGAGCTAGGCTGATGCCACAGCACTCTAGCCGGGGCAATAAAGTGAGACTCTGCCCCCTCCCCCCCCCAAAAAAAAAAAAGAAAAAGGAAAGGGGAAGGGAGGGAGGGGGAAGCTTCCCAAAATAAGTTGGATTTCGTTAGTCAGAGCTAACAAAGAGAACTGTGCAGAAGGTGTTTTCAACATAGGTGGCATATTCATATGAAGGACAGACGTAAAGGAGAGTCTAAAACTAGATAATTGGCGAGGCGTGGTGGCTGACACCTATAATCCCAGCACTTTGGAAGGCTGAGATGGGAGAATTGCTTGAGCCCAGGAGTTTGAAAGAACAGTGACCTATGATCAAGTCCTGCACTCCAGCCTGGTCAACAGAGTCAGGCTTTGTCTCTAAAAAACTAAAACCAAAACTAGATAATTAACTAAACTACAAAGCTTTAAAGACCCTTCTCACCCAAAAAGTCTATAACATATATTTCATATACATTTCCTAGCTTATTCGGCTTTCAGGTTTTATCATCAATTTTTTTTTATTATTATCTCAAATTCTATGGGTACAAATATTGTTAGGGTTACACATCCTGCCCCTGCCTCCCTCCCCACCCCGCCATGCAAGAGCTTCAAGCGTATCATCAATTCTTAAAACAGAGCCACCAGGGACATAATCTGGTCTGCTGACAACTCCTTGACCCCATTTCCCCTACACTGCCCCTTATTCACTCTGCTCTATCACCCTGGCCTTTTTGCTATTATTCTAACATGACAGACAAAGTATGGCCTCAGGGCCCCTGCACTTGCTTTTTCCTCTGCCAGGATCTTTTGTCCCTCATATACTCAAATGGTTCACCACTTTACTTTTCTCAGGTCTTCATTCAAATGTCATCTTCTCACTGAGCCCTTATTTAACACTGTGACACTACCCATACTCTTCTGGCACTTTTTTACCTAAAATTTTCTCCATGACAATAGTTACTATTATATATTTTAAGAATTTATCTATTTATGCCTTTTCTGCCCCCAACTGTTAGCCCTATATATGTAAGGAGGATATAAATTTTTATCTTTTTCACTGTTATATTCCTAGTGCCTAGAACCATGCCTGGCAGAATAAGCACTCAATAAATACTTCTTTAGTAAGTATTTGCCTTTATCTTCCTAGCAATGTTCTAAAAACAGTATAAACCAATTTTGTCAAAGGTATAGGAAAAAAATGCATACAAAACTTATTCATTAAAAGAAAATAGGCATTTGTCCACATGTGGTTTTGTAAAAAATAAAACAAAAAAATATATTAAAAAAGAGGAAAAAAAAAAAGAAAGAAAATAGGCGGAAGCCTACAATATGCATATTATGTGCTCTGTGGACATGGAGGTGGGAGGAAAAAAGTCCCTGACTTCATATACTACACATTCTGATAGAACAGACAGAGTTAAATAAATTAATATTTAGTGGCAGGTAGTGATAAAAATAAAGCACAGAAAGGGAAAAGAGAGTGATGGGTGGAGGAGCTATTGCTGTCATTAAGAAACTCTGATCAGATCTTCCTAAGGTGGTATTTGGGCAGAGATCTGAGGGAAATAAATGATCATGCCAGGCAAGTATATAAGAAGAGAGTATTCCAGGCAGAAGAAACATAATTTTTCCTCACTATTGGTAATTGTCTAAATTGGCATAAACTTCAAAGAGAGTAATTTGGTACTGTTAAAAATTGTAATTATACTCCCTGACTCAGATACAGCTATTCCACTTCTATGAATCGATGCTAGAAAAATCCACATAGTAATACTCATATAAATTAAAACACAAGGATGCCTGCTGTAGCAGTTCAATAGAAAAAAACTGAAAAACAACCAAAAAATCTTTTAAGGGGGATTTGGATAAATTATGGTACATCAAGACAATGGAAAAAGTCATATAGCTCTTAAAAGAAAGGAGACTTCAGTACTAACAAATATATAAGATATATTGATAAGTGAAGAAAGCAAATTGCAGAACAGTATGCATATTATCACATTTTTGTAAGAGAAAATATTTACAATGTATCCTTACTGTATATATACACACATGCTATCTTACCCAATGAGCACATATACTAAGTAGTTAACAATGGTGTCTCTGATAAGGAAACTTTTCCTTATTTACTTCTGTACTTTACAATAAGTCATCATTATTTTGGTATAAACAACTCTTTTTAAAGTATAAATTACCTCTTCTGGCAAAGCAGAATGGGGTTTGTCAGAAGTTGCAAGTAGTAAAACTGGAGCAAATGATGGAATATTCTGTAATAATGTGGTAAATGTGGCTTTGAGTGTTGGTCCAACTATTTCCCACCACAAGTGGATATGAGGAACATACACTATGCTTGGTGCTGTTCTCTTAGCTTCACGAATCATCTAGGAGAGGGAAGAAAAATCATATTCATTAGAGTCAGCACATTAGTAAAGCCAGGCCTATTAGTCTGAAACAATGTTTAACCTCACAAAATCATCACACAAAACCCTAAAGTTTTAAAAATGTTTCCCCCCACAATCCCATAACCTTGTTTTTAAGTGTTTTATAAAGTTGCATATTTTGGAAAACATAATTACTTTAAGCAACCAAAAAACAGCTCAAGAAATCTAGAAGACTTGGCCAGGCGCTGTGGCTCATGCCTGTAATTCTAGCACTCTGGGAGGCTGAGGTGGGCGGATGGTTTGAGCTTAGGAGTTTGAGACCAGCCTGAGCAGAAGCGAGACCCTGTCTCTACTAAAAATAGAAAGAAATTAGCTGGACAACTAAAATATATAGAAAAAATTAGCCGGGCATGGTGGCACATGCCTGTAGTCCCAGCTACTTGGGAGGCTGAGGCAGAAGGATTGCTTAAGCCCAGGAGTTTGAGGTTGCTGTGAGCCAGGCTGATGCCATAGCACTCTAGCCCAGCCAACAGAGCAAGACTCTGTCTCAAAAAAAAAAAAAAAAAAAAAAAATCTAGAAGACTTAAAAAAAAATCTAGCAGACTTTTCTGTGGTGGTTACCAAGATAAAGCAAAAATATAAATATTAATATTTTTATATTAATAACTATATATATAGAAATAGCAAACTGCAGAATATCTGAGTACTCATAAGAACAGTCACTGATTTAAGAACTTATTTAATTCTCACAACAGCTGTGTGAGGTTAAGTACCATTATTACTACATTTTGCAAATGGGAAAAATGACACAGAGATCTAGTAACTTTCCTAAGGTCACACAGATATTAAGTGGTAGATCTGGGATTTAAACCCGTATTTTTTAGTGAATAAGCAATTATGCATAGTTCTACTTTGCAAATCTGAAGTTCCAAATCAGAAAGACAAAAACAATACAAAAAGACTGAGGCAATTCTAGCTTGTCTCTGGATGACTGCTTTGTCTTATAGCTTATTTGAGCACCAACAAATTACCTGGGCACATGTTTCTTCAGGGGACGTAGCACTAACTCCAAAAAGAACAGGAATGTCTAATGTATACACAGTAAATTTTTCCAAAGCATGAATGACAGCTGGTGCCAAGTGAGAACCCTGCCCAAATCCTGGTTCTCCCACTATCAATATTCTTGGTCGAAAAGACATAGGTTGGTAACAAGCATTTCTGAAAGAAATGATTAATAAGCTATGTTTTAGAAAAAACAAAAGTTGAAATGCTTCCCCCAAATTACCAATTATGAACTTTCATAAGTCAAATGTCTTGCCCATAAGATCAGCCAATCACAACAAGGTTCACAGTTTGTGGAAACAATTTACCCCCACAGATTTTTAGGAATACTTTTATATAGTGTAATTTTTACTATAGTGACAACAGCTGTTGCTATAGTAAAAAGAATTCCTGATATTTTAACTTAAAAGGAGACCAACAGAAAAGGAGATAAAAAATAACAAAAAAAGAAAAAAAGAATTCATTTGTAAGGAAAATATACCTATTTAAATGAAGAAAATTAAAATTTTCTTTTGTCTTAAGAGATTTCTGAGAAAGTCCATTTTCATATACTGATGGAACATCATCATCACTATAAGCCAAGTCACTTTCTAGCAGAGGACAAGAAATATCTATAAAACAAAAAGATGGTACATCAGTAACTTTTCTGAATTGCAAAGCAAACCCTTATGTAATGCTTCAGTTAGCAAGTCAGCATACTTTAATGAAATTTTTTCAGAGTCAAAAATATTTGCATAGATATGACTTAACAAATAAATATAAAAATGCATTCCAAATTTAAAACGGATTAAGTTAAGGGTAATCCATGAAGTAAATTTCCTTCAAATATTGCAGGTAAAGTATAACCAAATTCTTTGCAAGATACTTTTTATTTTTACATAAAGAAAACATTTCTGGGATGTATAAAAACATGGTTTGCTTTACTGATTATGAAAACTAACTTTAAATGGTCAATCAAGTTTTATACCTGAGTCCAGTGCTTTATTTGTTCTGATTTCTGCATGTGGAAATACTCTTTGCAGAGCTTCTAAGATCTCATGAACAGTGCTTTGCAGAAGTGGTTTCACAATGGTGGACAGTGCCTGCCCAGGTGATGTCACAGCTCTTTGGGAGGCTGGTATCATCTTTTGCATAGCCACCTCAAAATCCTTAGCTGAGATATTAACCGAAGAGAGATCCAACTGTAGTTTCTCACTAGTGGTATAGATCTGTGGGTAGCGTCGACGTAGAGCACATAAAGCAGCTTCAGCACATATTGACTTAATATCTGCTCCACAGTATCCTAGCCGAAACAATGAGGATGGGCAGGAGGGCAGCCAAACAAACAAAACACAAAACCTATTAGCATGACCACGATTAAAAGAAAATTAAAAATCAGCTTAGCATTTAGTAGGAAAATATTTAAGAGCAGTAAGACCAAAATCTCTTTTACCTAGTTAACTTATATGGTGGTAGTAACCATCTACAAATCAATCAACTTTGGTGAGTGAAATATGCAAGCACTAAGTATATCACAGGGGTTAAGAGCAAGAGTTTTAAAATCACACAGACTAGGTTCAAATTTCAGTTTGTCATTTACAAACTGTGATCTTTGGAGATTCACTTATACTCTCCACCCATTTCTTCATCTGTAAAATGGAGATAATGCCACCTACTTCACAGAACAAATGTGGGAATTACATGAAGTAATATATACAAAAAATGTTTAACAGGATAACTAGAAAAATATAAATGGTTAGTAAAGGATAATTATGATTGTCTACTTTGGTCTTAAATTCCCCCAATGGCCAATTTGCCAAATATATCTATTTAATATCCAGAACTCTGTGAGAAGAAACTGCCATAAGAAGAGATGAGAAATAAATATAATCTTGTATTTCCTTAAACATAATGTGCAACTTGTTCCATCTTTGAAATAAATGTAGTATTTCTTTTAATTGCTTAAAACAATGTTTACCAACACAGTTTTCTGCTAGTTCTTCTAAAAATATGTCCAGCGGTTTGGGATCCCAATCCCTTGTGTGAATCTTTAGAATCTCTTTTCGAGCCTACAAATAAAATCAAAGTGTTATTCAGATTAGAATAATTTCAATTTAAAATACTCTTTTCTAAAATTTTGAAGTAACCAATACTTAACATAAATAGATATATGAAACAATAAAAATGAGACAAAAGATTTATTTGTAAGAGTTTAAGGAACTTAAGTTTCATTATGAAACAGATTTGCATTTACAGTGTTCAAGTTATATTCATCACAAATGTCAATGAAAGAAATTAAATAACTACTAAAGTAGTTGTTCATTCTGGTGCATATTAAAAAGTTTTTTAGAGTACAGACAGCTCTACCCATATTTTCTTCTTTGGTTCTCAAAAAATTAAGTGGACTTAAAAAAAAACTGGGTAGGATTATATGATGGAATTCATGAAAAAGCCAAGGCTAATGCATTGGCTTAAGGATTGGCTCATTAAGCCACATGATCTGAAGCAAAATTGACAATATCCAAAGGCTAAGCTTAAATTGAAAAAAATTTAAGAGTAATTTAAGGGAGGCGTTATTTTTTAAGAGACAGGGTCTCACTCTATCACCCAGGCTAGAGTGCAGTGGTATGATCATAGCTCACTGCTATGATCAAGCAATTCTCCTGCCTCAGCCTCTCAGGTAGCTGGGACGATGTGTGTGAGACACTATGTTCAGCTCTAGGGAGGCACTATTATATTTAAAGAAAAGGATAAAAAATTATTCCCATCTGAGTTTTTCACTATCAACTATCACTTCACAAGGTCATGATACAAAACTCAGGAATCTCCAAATTTATACTGTACCAAAACTTGTTAATAAAAAGCAATGTATTTTTTCAAAATTTGAGTGATGGTAAATTCTTACATCTTTATCAGGTAGGCTAAAAAGGAATTCTCTGTCAAATCGACCAGGCCTTCGTAAAGCAGGGTCTATAGAATCTAGTCTGTTGGTAGCACCAATTACGACAATTTCCCCTCTGCTGTCCAATCCATCCATAAGAGCCAGTAGGGTGGAAACAATAGAACTAAATTAAAAAATAGAAGAGATTAACAATATGGACACAGAATATATTGTTCAGTAATATTTCTTCTTTTGGTAAGAGTTACTGCACTAAATATATGAATGAATTTTCTCAGAGTACTTCACTACTTTCAATGAATAAAAAAAACTCTAAAATAATTTACTAAATGGCACATAGAAATTGAAATCAACAGAAAACAGATGGTCTTGACAGCCCCACAAATGGATCCTGGAAGACATTTCATGTGGCTTAATATCACAAAGGAACTTGAGAGTTCCCAAACAATGATGCAATTATAAAAAAATAAATAAAATACTGGTAGTACCAGGTAGTATGTTAAAATGACACAGTGTTTCATTACATATACACAGGATCAAACAAAGGATACCAAAACATAGTAGAATATACATAAGGCATAAAAAATTGGATTTTAGTTGCACTTTAAGCTTTTTATTATGGCAAGATAATAGTAAAATGATCTCCCTATCTTCATCATAGCTTCAACAATTATTAGTGTTCCTTTTTTACGTCTTTACTTGACTATTTCTATTTTTCTATTTTATTCTTATCATTTTTAGAGACAGGGTCTCACTCTGTTGCCCAGGCTAGAGTGCAGTGGCACCATCATAGCTCACTGCAGCTTCCTGACTCAAGTGATCTTCCAACCTCAGCCTACTAAGTATCTGGGACTACAGGTGCCCACACCATGTCAGGTTAATTTCTTTTTTTTTGTAGAGATGGTGTCTTGCTATGTTGCCCAGGCTGGTCTCAAGCCTCTGGGCTCGAGCAATCCTCCTGCCTTAGCCTCCCAAAGTGCTGGGATTATAGGCATGAGCCACCATGCCCAGCCCCAATCACTTAAAAAAAACCCAACAAACCTCAGACACACAGTTTAATTCATAAATATTTCATATAAGTACTTCATGTATTTCTAAGAGATAAGGACTTCAAAACAACCATAATACCTTTACCCCCAAAGTAAATGACAATAATTCTTTAATGTCATCTAACATCCTAATTTTCCTTGATTGCCTTGAAGTACCTTTCTATGTTTGATCTGCTCAATCCAGGACCCACACAGTGTACTTGGTCATTTGTCTCTCAAATCTTTAACAGTTCGCATTGTATCCCTCACTTTTTCCCTCCTCTATGCCATTTATTTGCTGAAGAAACTAGGCCATTTATCTGATAGAATTTCCTTCCTCCATCCTGAACTGGTCTGATTGCTTCCTGATGTGATCTTGTAACTTGTCCCTCTGTTTTTTGTCTTTCCTCTAAACTGGTAGCTAGATCTAGAAGCTTAATAGATGCAAGTTAAACTATTTGGGATAGCATATTTCGCAGGAAGATGTATCATGTACTTCCTATTTTATCACTGCAGGAGGCACACAATACCAGTTTCCTACTTAAAATCAAACAGCCTGGGCATGGCTCATGTCTGTAATCCCAGCACTTGGGAGGTCAAACTAATTTTTAAAAAAATTTTTTGTGGAGATGGGGTCTCACTATGTTGCCCAGGCTGGTCTCAAACTCTTGGCCTTAAACCAATCAATCCTCCTGTCTCACCCTCCAGAGTAGCTAGGATTACAGGCACAAGTCACCATGCTTGGCTTGTAGGCATTATTTTTGATGCTCAAATTGTACCGTCTTCTGCCAATGGGAACCCCTTCAAAATCAGCTTCTAGGTAATTCTACTATGATCTAGTATTCTTCAATTGCTTCCTTGCTTTCAGGCACTACAAGATGTTCCAGGCTTGTCTTGTTGATTTTCTGCTTCAATGTTGCAATCTGCCATCTCTCCAGAGTCCTAGTATTTAGAAACAAGATTCTGGGGGATACTAACTGCTACTGGATTGTGATTGCTTCTAGGCCTTTTTAATGTCCAGAGTTAAGATTTCCTTTTCTTTTATAAAAAAAAGTTCATGAGTTCATATTAATATTTTTAATTCAAAGTAAAGATTTAAAATTTTTAATTTGACTTCTTTATTTTCTATTTATATCCTTTCTCTTAGACTAAAAATATTATTACCTAATGACATTCACATAATTACTTACATTACTCTACAATATTATAACAAAATAAGATACAAAATACAGTTTAATAATCTTCAATGTACTAAATTCTAGAAAAGCTTAATTAACAAAAATCTATGTCAGAATTTTAATATCTTTGGTTTAAAAACAAACCTGTATAATAAATTTCTCTTAAAATTTTATATATTTGATCCTAGATCCCTACATAACATTTGGGGAAAAAAATCAGATATTTGTGATGGTATGGATTTGCTTATAATTACTCTATTAATTTTTTTTGTTAAAATTCCTCCAATCCCTTTAGAACTGTCCCCAAATACAGTAAGTACTCAATTTATTTGATTACAAAGTGATAGTGGTATTGTTAAGTATGTTTCTCCCTACTACACAAGGAATACACTGTGGTTGATAATGAAATGCATTATACAAAAACAGTATGTATGATTACCATGCACAGACAAAACTATATTTACCATAGTACTTAATATGTATCTTAATATACTCAGAGAAACAAATAAAATTATCTATCATTAAGTAAAAAGGGCCATCAGAATATATTTAACAGTAAATACTGCTAGATGTTAGAAAAGTCAAAACCTATCAATGACATACTATGTCTTGTTCATCTATCTACATTATTTACAATACAAAATACTGGCATATATAAAGGCATGCAAATATTTGCTTTAGTGTATTCCAAATTCATTAAGCAATTACACACAATTCATGAGACCATTTGAAAAGCTCTGAAAAACTAAAGATGAATTGGCACTAAAAGTAATTTAAATTCAAGTTGGAACCGTAGCACTAGGAAAATGCTCCCTTGGATATGCAACTAATAATGGTGGAGGAAGAGTGTGTGTGAAGTTTTCCTATCTTCAAAATCAGGTGGCTGGGCTACTATTAGAATCTTAAACTAATAGTAATGTCCTAAGATATATTTTGTTTGGCCCACGTGGTGTCTTAAAATCCAAATTAGTTGACAACATTTAAAATATTTAATAATTTCCATATAAAATTTGAGAAAAAAATCAATATTTCAAGTCTGGGTCAGCTTCTGCACATCAATAACAGGTTGGAGCTAAAAATAACTGGCTATGCTCTTGTGCCAGGACACTCAGCAACATACCTCACCACAGCCCTACTCTTACCATTGGCTTGCCTCACTCGTTTCATCTGCCTTACTTCACTGGCATGTGGTCATTTGTTTGCATCTTGAGTTAAATCTTCTGTAACCAATATTTTTAAACTGTGCTTTAAAACACTCTGACACTTCACTTTTTCTTTTTGTACTATATATTAGGGTTTTACTGTAAAAACTGTTAACTACTAGTTTGTAAAGTTTCTTTCACCATTTAACATACTATCTGTCATACAATGTCAATATAGCTCAGAATTTAGGCAGGAAGCTTGAAGTGCCAACAAGCAAGTTTTACCTGTGAATTTGATCTTGCCTACTTGACCGTACTGGAGCCAGACCATCGATTTCATCAAAGAAAATAATTGATGGGCGCATCTGATAGGCCTAGAAAGCAAGTTCAGTGGTTGTACGTTATTACAAAAAGCCTCAAATGTGTAGGATTAATATAAACCATTTTAATCCATTTCATTCAAACTTGTTTGTCAGAATATAATTTCTAAATCTGATTATATACCATTTCCATCTATTTTCATTCAAACTTGATTACCTGAATTTATTTATGACTATTTATAATTTATAAATTTAAGTTCCAAGAACTAGGTCTTAAGAATTCATACTAAATTGTAATGACCTCACAGTATAATTTTATTTGCATTTTCAACTAGAAGTATTCAAGTACATATTTCACTGGTTATATTATAGCTATAGTTACTAGGACACACATAACGAAAAATCTATTCAAGACTACCTGTGGAAACAAGACAAAGAATAGAAAACAGTGACATAGTCTTCTTCCACATCAGGATGGGAAAACATTTAGCAAGATGCCATAATTTTTACCTATTTCAGTAAAGCTAAAATAAAAAAAGAACCTCAAAGAATTCCAAAAAGAGACTAAACAGTATTTGCAGCAATACGTCTCAGTATATCATAATGTATTAGGTCAGTAAACATGAAATGTCTGATTTCAAATCAAAAGTTTAATGTATTATATATCTCAAGCAAGAAGCAGTACAATTAATCAAATTATGCACCTAAACTATCAATACAGTTTTGCCATCTCAATGGTAGCTTGTTGATGCCAGGAGTGAAGAAGCCTGGAGAGTGAGTGGTGATGAAATTCCAAAAGGTATTCAAAGCCTGGAAGAAGTGGCAGTCAGTTGGTGCAAGGTCTGGTGAATACGATGGATGACAGAGAGTTTCCAAGTCCAGCTGCTGTAGTTTGAGCAGTGTTTTCTTTTCTTTCTTTCTTTTTTTTTTTTTTGAGACAGAGTCTCACTTTGTTGCCCAGGCTAGAGTGAGTGCCATGGCATCAGCCTAGTTTACAGCAACCTCAAACTCCTGTGCTCAAGCAATCCTACTGCCTCAGCCTCCCAAGTAGCTGGGACTACAGGCATGTGCCACCATGCCCGGCTAATTTTTTCTATATATATATTAGTTGGCCAATTAATTTCCTTCTATTTATAGTAGAGATGGGGTCTCGCTCTTGCTCAGGCTGGTTTTGAACTCCTGACCTCGAGCAATCTGCCTACCTCAGCCTCCCAGAGTGCTAGGATTACAGGCGTGAGCCACCACACCCAGCCTGAGCAGTGTTGTTTGCACACAAACAACATACAAACACGTGGTTGAGCGTTGTCTGGCAAGAGGATTGCCTGTCTCTATTGACCAGTCTTGGGTGCTTGATCACAAGCTTCTTCATCATTTCATCTAATTGGCTGCAGTAGACATCCGCTGTAATCCACTGACCAGGTTTCATGAAGCTGTAGTGAATAATGCCAGCGCTGGACCACCAAACAGACATCATTAGCTTTTTCTATGAATATTCAGTTTTGGACTGTGTTATGGCACTTCATCTTTATCCAACCATTGTGCCAAATGTTTGCAATTGTCAAAAAGAATCCATTTTTCATCACATGTTAACAATATGGGGTAGGAACGGTTCACCTTTATGTCATGACAGCAAAGAAAGGCAAGCTTCGAGAGGGTTTCTCTTCTGATGCTGGTTTATTTCATGCCGTCTATTCAGCTTCACCTTGCCAATTTGTTTCAGGTGGTCCAATATTGTTGGAATAGTACGTCAAACCTTGATAATTCACATGTACATTGAGATGGATTTGCTTCCACTGCAGCTTTCAGCTCATCATTGTCCACCTCGGTCTGAGGTCACCCACATGGCTCATTTTCAAGATTAAAATCGCTAGAACAGAACTTCTCTAACCATTGACGTACTGTGCATTCATCAGCCACATCCTTCCCAAACACTTTGTTTATATTTCGAGCTGTCTATGCTGCACTGGCTCCACAACAGAAGTCATATTAAAAAAATAACAGGGATTTTTGACTTATTCGTGGTTTCACAAAAATTACTCTAAAAAATTTTTCAAATATAATCACAAGCAAAGCCATGTGTTTGAAAGAATGAGGATGTACCTTTCACAATAAAAATAAAACAAGTGTCAAAGTGAAGTGTCAGAGATACCAATTGTCACAGTACTTAAGGAAATTGAACATTTCATATTTAGTAACCTAATATTGTCTCACAATGTGCTATCAATACAATCTGGGATGTGAAACTGAGAGGTACTCTAGGGCAGAACTAATCCTCAACTCTCATACTGAGACATAATTCACTACTACTATTTCTCTAAATATGAGACTACCAATCTCTCTAGGTATGAGACCTATGACTGCAAAGAACCTAGATCCAAATATTGCTTTCTCTTCTTACCATAAAACTGTTCATTGTAAGTCAGTATTATCTTGATATATAAAAGAAAATAATAATCTAGAAAGATTATATATTTGGTCCAATTCTTTATTTCTATAAAAAGTGATTCATGTAAGATTTATCTAACTCTTATAAACCTATACCTGCATTGATTATAGAACTATCTATGTAGGTAAATTTTAATATCATACCTGATCAAATAGCAATCGTAGCTGTCTTTCAGATTCCCCTACCCATTTACTCAGACAATCAGCACCTTTCCTCATGAAAAATGCTACTCTTTTATCTCCTTGACTGCACTCATTGGCAAGTGCTCTAGCAACCAGAGTTTTTCCAGTTCCAGGTGGACCATAAAACAAACAACCTCTGTAAAATAATACATTAAATATTTTAGTACTACATGTGAAAAGCAGACTATTTAAATAAAAATTAGAAACCAAATTCATGAATTGACTTAGTCAATAAAAAATAAGACAACTGAAATACTAGCTTTATACCACAAAGCACAACTTAAAACTAAAGTTAATATTGATACTGTAAAATAAATATTTAAACCATAAATTGAACCCTTTATTTGAAACATGTTTTATTCTTTCATCATGCTTATATAACCTTATACTTGCATATGTAATCATATAATTCAACTTTTATTGGGGAAAATTTATGTTCTAAGGAAGAAATGTAGAGAGAAAATTGGAGGAGTATGTTGTTTCTTTTCTTTGCATTTTTTTTTTTTTTTTTGGAGACACGGTCTCACTGTTACCCAGGCTAGAGTGCAGTGGAGTCATCATACCTCACTGCAATCTCAAACTCCTGGGTGCAAGTGATCCCCCTGCTTCAGACACCTGAGTAGCTAGGATTATAGGTACCAGTTACCATGCCTGGTTTTAATTTTTCTATTTTTTTGTAGAGACAAGGTCTTGCTCTTGCTTAGGCTGGACACAAACTCCTTACCTCAAGCAATACTCCCACCTGGGCCTCCCAAAGTGCTACGGTTACAGGCATGAGCCACCACATCCAGCCTGCTATTTCTTTTTAAATTCACTAAATTACTTTAACTAGGTACTTACAACATTTCCTGTAAAATACTAATACCTTTCTGACTTTTTAAATTATAAAATTTAATTTAAAACTCATCAGTGTTTAACTATAATTGATTTATGGTACATTGCTTTTATAATGGAAAAGAAAAAAAGCTTACTAATTTTTAAAGATGTATTTATTTATTTGTTTGCTTGCTTTTGAGACAGGGTTTTGCTGGATTCCAGTGGTGTGATCATAGCTCACTGTAGCCTCAACTCCTGAGTTTAAGAGATCCTCTCGCCTCAGACTTCTGAGTAGCTAGGACTACAGGCACACATCACCTATGCTTAGGTAAGTTTTTTTATTTTTTGTAGAGATGGAGTCTTGCTATGTTGCCCAGGTTAGTCTTAAACTCCTAGACTCAAATGATCATCCTACCTTGGCTTCCCAAAGCACTAGGATTACACATGTGAGTCATTGCACCTGGCTAAAAAGTTTATTTACATTGCTGTTTCCATATTGCTTTATTCAGAGAGAAAAGTTGTATAAAAAAAGGGAAAACCACTTGTACTCCTAAAACTATTGAAATAAAATAAATTTTAAAAATTAAAAAAACTATATAGCATTTCTATTATATAAGTAAGTTACAATTCAGTTATATAAAAAGGGAACCAGGGACTAGGGTATAAAAATGAGTTAATAAAGTATGAGAACTAGAAGAAGCAATAGTAGTATAGCACAGATTTGGCTAAAATTAAAAGTATAATTAAATTACCTTGGGGGTTGAATTTTGAATTTTTCGAACACTTCTGGATAAAGTAATGGAAACACCACCATTTCTTTTAGAGCTGCAATATGATTCGACAGGCCACCAACACTATCAAATCGTACCTGATAATAGAAGTGAACGTTGACATTGTTAGATTTAGAGTCAAAATTGTTACCCCATGCCTAAACCTAACCCAGTCAACTGAGTAACAGTATCTTAGTTGTGATCTGAAGATTAAAAAGAAATTTATAAAGATTTAAGTTTCTGATTTAAAAAAAATCATTGGTTTCTGTTTTAACTTTAAAACTAAACCAAAACAATGAAAAATATTATAATTCAAGCATAAATTTTGAAACAAGAGTACTCACTGAAGAATCTAGTTGCATTGGATCAACATCGGCAAGGCTTGCTCCGATTTTCATTCTATCTTTATAAATACCTTTTAATTCATCTTTCCGAAAATTTAGTGGAAGGCACCTATTAAAAACACACACACCCCAATCCAAATAAACACAATGAGAAATGGAAAAGGAGGCATTACAACTGATACCACAGAAATACAAAAGATCAGAGACTGGTATGAACAACTATATGCTCATAAACTAGAAATCCTAGAGGAAATGGATGAATTCCTGAAAACGTACAACCCCTGAGATTGACCCAGGAAGAAATAGAGCTCCTGAATAAACCATAAGAGTAGTGCAATTAAATCAGTAATAAAAGAATCTTCCAACAGCAACAAAAAGGTCACAATCAGTTGCATTCACAGCTAAATTCTAACACATGTACAAAGAACTAGTACCAATCCTACTGAAATTGTTTCAAAGCATCGAGGAGGGAATCTTCCCTAATTCATTCTACTAAGCCAGGATCACCCTGACACCAAAACCAGAAGAATGCAGCAAAATAAAACTACAGACCAGTATCTCTGATGAACATAGGCACAAAAGTCCTCAACTAATACTAGAAAACTAAATTTAACAGCACATCAAAAGGATAATTCAATCAAGTGGGTTTTCATCCCAGGGGATGCAAGGATGGTTCAACAAACGCAAGCCAAGAAATGTGATTCACCACATAAAGAGAATTAAAAACGAAAACCATGCGATCATCTCACTAGATATAGAAAAAGCATTCAATAAAATCCAACATAATAAAAACCCTCAAAAAACTTGGCATAGAAGGAGCATACCTGAAAATAACAAAAGCAATATATGACAAACCCACAGGCAACATCATACTGAGTGGGGAAAGTTGAAATCATTCCCCCTAAGAACTGGAATAAGACAAGGATGCCTACTTTATTCAACATACTACTGGAAGTCGTAGTCAGATCAGACAAGAAAGGGTGTTCAAAAAGTCAAATTGTTTGTTTGCTTATAGTATGGTCTTAAACTTAGAAAACCCTCAGGAGTCCTTCAAGAGACTTCTAGATTTGATAAATGAATGCAGCCAAGTCTCAGGTTATAAAATCAACAGACAAAAGTCAATAGCATTTCTACACATCACCAACGACCAGGCTAGAACAAAATCAACAATTCAATCTCATGTATAAGAGCCACAGAAACAAAAAAAACACCAACCACTGAACCATAAGAATAAATATAACCATGGAGATGAACGATCTCTGCAAGGTACAAATCACTAATGAAAGAAATCATATATGACACAAACGAATGGAAGAACATCCACTGCTTATAGATCAGAAGAATCAATATTGTCAAAATGGCTGTATTCCCCAAAGCAATCTATAGATTCAATGCAATTCCTATCAAAATACCAATGTCATTTTTCACACAATTAGAAAAAACAAATTTAAAACTCATATAGAACCAAAAAAGAGGCCAAAGAGCCAAAGCAATCCTAAGCAAAAAGAACCAAACTAGAGGCATCACATTACCTGATTTCAAATTACACTACCAAGCTATAGTAACCGAAACACATGATAGATCAGTGGAACAGAACAGGGAACCCAGAAATAAAACAACATACCTACAACCAACTGATCTTTGACAAAGCAGACAAAAACATATACTGAGGAAAGGACACACTGTTCAATAAATGGTCCTGGGAAAATTGAACAGCCATACACAGAAGAATGAAACTGGATCCCTATCTCTCAACATATACAAAAATTAGCACAAAATGGATTAAAGACTTAAATGTAAGACCTAAAACTATAAAAATCTTAGACAAAAATCTAGCAAAAACTCTTCTGGACATTGGCCTAGGCAAAGAATTTATGACTAAGACCCCCAAAGCAAATGTAACAAAAACAAAAATAGGCCGGGCGCGGTGGCTCAAGCCTGTAATCCTAGCTCTCTGGGAGGCCGAGGTGGGCGGATCATTTGAGCTCAGGAGTTCGAGACCAGCCTGAGCAAGAGCGAGACCCCATCTCAACTATAAATAGAAAGAAATTAATTGGCCAACTAATATATATAGAAAAAATTAGCTGGGCATGGTGGCACATGCCTGTAGTCCCAGCTACTTGGGAGGCTGAGGCAGCAGGATTGCTTGAGCCCAGGAGTTTGAGGTTGCTGTGAGCTAGGCTGACGCCACGGCACTCACTCTAGCCTGGGCAATAAAGTGAGACTCTGTCT
>VSMD01135463.1:0-20958 GCA_008750895.1 Mirza zaza | reverse complement strand
TACTTGGGAGGCTGAGGCAGCAGGATTGCTTGAGCCCAGGAGTTTGAGGTTGCTGTGAGCTAGACTGACGCCACGGCACTCACTCTAGCCTGGGCAATAAAGTGAGACTCTGTCTCAAAAAAAAAAAAAAAAAAGAGGTGATTAGGCCATGAAAGCTCCTTCCTAATTAAAGGAATTAAGTCTCTTATAAGAGAGGCTTCTTGTAGCATTCGGGTAGCTTATGAACTTGCCTTTCTGTCTTCTGTCATGTGAGGCTGTACCAACAAGGCCCTCACCAGATAAAATGCCAGTGCCTTGATCTTGGACTTTCCAGCCTCCAGAACTATGAGAAATAAATTTCTATTCTTTATAAATTACCCAATTTGGGTATTCTGTTATAGCCACACAAAACAGACCAAGACATTTTCCAAGGGGAAATATGAAGGTGAAAATTCTGCCAACACTTTTTTGAAAGTGTTCTCTTCTTTTTACCTGGGTGATTCATGTTTATATTGAAAATGGTGCCAAAATGTAAACAAAAATTAAATTCTATCAGAAGTGCCTAGAACTTTAAAAATGGAATTCATTTTCCTGATCATCTCATAACTAAAAATATAAAATTTGGGCTTTCTGTTGAGATCTATACCCCCTTTCCTCAGGTACATTGTAAGAAAATGAAGCAGGTTCATGAAACAATGTGCCTGGATAAAGAAACTCCCAAGAAAGAAAATATTTCTGAAGGATATGATCTAGGAAAATGTTGAGGTCATATTGGACACGCTTTAGAACTATGTTCATACTATCATCACCTCATTCAGACAAAAGCAACAAATGCTTGATTCAAGATCTGCTTAAGCATACTTTGAATTGGTCAAGAATTTGAATTGAGAAGTGTCAAAACCACACACAGCCTAAGTATACACACCAGCACCAAATTACTTCAACATATAACTGCCTTTATTTTAGCAGATATCTTTATTTTGCATACAGTTGCATATGTTATGTGTAGGTATAAAAGCACATGCCTGCATTGATCTTAGCAGATGTATTTATTTAGCAGAGTGGTGCCTAATTTCATGCAGTTTGGATGTTAAAGAGAGGCGTCTCTTGTGACCTCTTATGACCTGAAATGTGACACTTTCATTCATCCCAGAGGATTCGCTAGAGGTTGGGGAGTAGCAATTGAGGAAGTGTGAATAGTAAAGTACCTTTCTTTTGATTCCTATTGAGTGAAATAAGATTACCTATTTATTTACCACTGCTCTTCCTAAACTTTTTCCATTATTTCTTTTTATTTCCTTCTGCAAATCTGGGGAAGAAGGAAAGGAAAGGGAAGAAGAGGAGAAGCAAATGATAGGACTTTGGCATTAAAAGAAACAGGATAGATTGAATGATATACCTCAATTTATGAAGAAAGCTAATGTCCAGATAGTTATTAAATCAATGACTTACCACAATCTATACATGGGGGTAGTTGTGATTCTTACACTAGAAATTGGGAGCTCTAAGCCTCAGCTAAAAGGCATTTCCACAACACAATAAACAACACATTCTAGAATGCGGATAATTTACATGTCTCTGGAAGTACTTTTTGTAGGTTATGTCTATTAATTTATTACATGGCATTTGTAGATGATAGAAAGTTGCTGAGCTATTTAAGCTTTTGTCACCACCATGGGTACAAATTATTTTACAGGCCCCAAATTTGCTTTTCAGGTAAGAAATGAGTGTGTAACAACAACGGAAGTCATGAAGCACTTTGTAAACTTGATCCTAGGTCTCTGTAATATCTTACTATAATAGAATAAATAATTATTCTCTACCTTCATGGATTAGTTTGGGAGGATGTACAGACATATGCATCAACAGAGAGCACTTTGCAAATCTAGGAACCTGAGTTTTTCAATATTGAGAATTTCTGGGAAACATCCAGATCGGCACCCATTTGTGTGTTTGTTCAACATTGCAGATGTAATATCTGAATATTACATCTAAGGAAAACAAACATTTACTGGCAATTTCCAATGTAATTAAAGCAATTTACTGAAATTATATCACCAAAGCAAAAAATGTACCCTATTAGTAATCAGAAAATCTTGAAGATGTAGATTATAAAGCACAGGCACCACCTTAATTCATCTTTCTCTGACTGCCTGAACTAACCTAATTGATATAGTCATCCATTCACTCATTCAATAAATAAATCTATTGATTGTAAATACTACATACTGGGCACTGGGGATACACAGTGAACAGGATAAAGCCCTCAGGATCATGGAACTCATAGTCTAGTATGGGAGACAGACAATAAGGAGTTAAAAATATAACACAAAATATAATTTCAAGTAGTGATAGGTTTGACAATGACAAATCAAGGTGACGCTTTGGAGAATAAGTGTGGGGAGGAGGAGAAAGATGATAATAGAATGGGTGGTCCGGGGAGGTCTTGCTGAAGAGGAGCCACTTACGGAGCAGAGGCTTGAATGAGTGAGTGAATCAACCGTGCTGCCACATAGCCGAAGAACATTCCAGAAAGAGAATAGCATGGGCAAAGCCCTGCAGGGCAGCCAGCCTGGCGTATTAGAGGCACCTCAGGGAGGCAGGAGTGGAGTGAGCAGGTGGAGGGGTGTGGAGTTAGTTTGGAGCTGTCGGCAGGGGCCAGATCACATAGGAAGAACTGCAGTTCTCAAGAAGGAATTTGCAGTTAGTCCTCACCTTCCCGGAGCTTTCTCTTTGATGTCTGCACATGTATGTAGACAGATACGGAATAGTTACATACACACTCTTTGTGAAAGGGTACACAAACTTTCTGAGTAAGTCATTTGAATACTTGCTTCTACAAGTCCCCACACAAGGACATGTGTTGTGAAGAAGGTGGATAACAGGGTGTTATGGCTGAATTGTTTCCCCCCACAAATTCATATGTTGAAGTCCTAACCTTCAGCACCTCAGAAGATGACTATATTTCGAGACAGGATCTTTAAAAGGGTGATTAAGTTAAAAGGAGGACATTGAGGTGGGCCGAAATCAGGTATGACTGGTGTTCTTATGAGAAGCGGAGGTTAGGACACAGACACAAAGAGAGGGAAGACCTCGTGAAGACACAGGCAGACGACAACCATCTTCAAGGCAAGGAGAGAGACTTCAGAAGAAACCAACACAGCCAGCACCTCCATCTCAGACTTCCAGCCTCCGGAATTGTGAGGAAAAAAATATTCTGTTGTTTGAGCCAGCCAGTCCGTGGTACTTTGTTCGTAGCCAAAGCGAACTAATACACATAGGTCATCAGAATTTTATAGTCATGGTGGTCAGGCCCTAAGCTGTCCGCAGTGACCCCTGCCTCCTGGCACTCCTCCCTTGAGTGGTTCCCTCCCACATTGATTTGCGTTGATCCGTGTAACAAATAGAAATCCATGGTGCTTTGCTTTCTTGTGGATAACTCACTCCCGGAAAAGCTGAGTGCCATATTGTCAGGACACGTAAGCAGCCTTGTAAAGAGGTCACATGGCAAGGAACTGAGACCCCCTGCCGACAGTCAGGTCTGTGAGTGGGTAACCTTGGAAGCAGACACTGTAGCACTACTGACGTCTTTGACTACTGCAACTTCATCAGAGATCTCGAGCCAGAACCACACAGCAGACTGCTCACAAATTTCTGACCCACAGGGAGTGTTAAATAATAATTGTGTATGGTTGTTGCAAATCAATAAGTCTGGGGGCAATTCGTTACATAGAAATAGATAATTCATATAATAATTAAAGAGAAACGGACCTCAGCAGTATAGCTACATTTCTCTTGGTGAATCTGAAAGTAGGTCAACAGGATTTGATTCAGTCTGAATTAAAGGAAAAGACTTCTGAGCTTCACTGCAAAGAGAAACCCCAAGCCTGGAATGACATTTGAAAGCCCTAACTGAATTTTTGGCTAGAGGGTCTTTGAAAATTTGGCCTCTTGCAAACTCTAGAAGTCTTTCTAATGCTAATAGTAACACCTACACTTTAATTGTAACTTCCAAACACATTGTCACAGAAATGTCCTCGTTTAATTTAATGTGGAAAATGGCAATTTTTCCTGCAGTTTCCCAGAATTTGCATAGTTATTTTTCTAAAATTATCAAGGCTGTTCCCCACAGAATGATGTATAAGATAATAGTTTTTGTCTTTATGATGTGGCTGATGCCTTTGCAAAGTGAAATAAGATTCCTTCCCATCTTAATATGCCTTTTAATTTTGCACATACTACTTATACCAAGAATTGAACAACTGAAGACATCCACATATAATTAAAGTAAATATGGATTGGAATATGAATATTTGGTACTGAAGCTTTACCTTAATTATCAAATTGTAATCTAGTGACAAACGAGATGTCTGTTGACTATACATGATTATTATAGCTTCTACAAAATAAAAATGAAGCATAGAATCTTTAACATAACATGGATCTGTCATTCTCCTTTTGAATTTTAAAGGAGGAAAATAAGATTCATTTTATTTGAAAAGGACATTATTTATCTTTGCTAGGCTCATTCTTTCAGTTGTCACGTGGTATTTCAAGTAATGACAATGTTGACTGCCAGACATTAAGGCAGGACAGTCAAATGAAGACTCCGGATTGCCCTTTCCTAGCTATGTGTGGTAAATGCAAATGCAAATTGCAAATGTAACCCTAGAAGGAGTCTGGGGCTTGCAGTGGGTCACTCCTGGATGGAGGCCAAGGACAAAGAGCAGATACAAACATGCTCATGAAAGAAAGGTGATCACTGCATTCCCACAATGCCATGGTGTGGTAGTCGGGGCTCATCATAGCGCCAGTGCAGAAGGGGACAGGGTATGTGGAGAAGAGATACAAAATTACATGTGGACCAGGAAGGGAGAAGGGTACAAGTTAAAAAAAGGGTGCCTCAACACTGAATCCTATTTATAAATGCATTAGAATGTGCATCAGAGAGCGAGCATGGTAAATAAATGAACACACAATATTCCTGTAGTGAATATTAGAAGCTGGATGGTAGAACATTGATAGCATGTGCATTGCAGCCATATCTGCTTCCGTGTAATTTCTGATTCTACCATTTACTAATTAATAATGTGACCTCCTCAGCTTGTGAAGATGGTGCATCAAAATACTGAGCACAGACCAGAGTGATGGGAAACAGGTACAAACAGTGCTGGTGCCAGCTCATTGCTAGATTGGAAGCTCAGATTCTCTTTAGTTGCTATAGCCTTTTCCTTCTTAGAATCTGCTTCATTTGGCATTATATATCAACATCTGCTAGAAATGCTGCTGTCTCAAGCTAGCCTTCATTTTTAATTTGTAGAAGATGATAGCTTAGAGCTAGCAGGCATCTTTTAGGTCCCCAAAGAAACATAAGGCCTTTGGAATACTTGGAGTTCAACTCTTGAAGGGACTAATATAAATGTGACATTTAAGTAAACTGATTTTTAAATTTAGTCTTCGAACAGAAATGTCTTTGTATATGTCATATATGTTTATTAGTTTCCTATTTCTGCTGTAACAAATGGCCACCAACTTAGTGGCTCAAAAAAGCACAAATGATTTGCTTGCAATTCTGGAGGTCAAAAGTCCCATAATGGATGGGCAGAGCTGCATTCCTTTGAAGGCTGTAGGGATCAATCTGTGTACTTTTATTTTCTAGCTTCAAGAAGTCACTTGTAATTTCTTGGTTCTTGAAGATAGAAGGTAATTCCATCTTCAAAGCCAGCAGCGTAGCATCTTGCAATCTCCCGCTCTCTCTCTCACCTTCTGCCTTGGTTGTCACATCTCCTTGCCTAACTCTAACATTCCCACCTTCTTGCTCATAAGGGCTCTCATGATTACACTGGGCCACACAGATAATCCAGGATAATCTTCCCATCTCAAGATTCTTAATCTACACACATCTGTGAATTCCCTTTTGCCATGTAGAGTGACGTGCAGGCTCTGGGGGTTAGGATCTGAATATCTTTGAGGGGTCCATTATTCAGCCTACTTCAGTGTGTACGTCCTGTGTATATGTCAAGTAGCTTGTGGTATTCCATAGAAGAACACTTCTTCTATATTTCACTGTTGAGAAATTTAGCAAGGTGATACTGGTTAAATTGTGGCTCTGAAACCTAGTGAAAATTGAGAGTAACAGATATTTTCTTTCTGTCTTGCCACAGATACTCTCCTGTGATATGAGCAATTTGAAGTCTGCCTTTCAGATGTGGAGACAACCGGAAGCCAAAACAGAAATTCATGCTCAGAGACATGGGGCCGGGGAAACAGCAGACCAACATTTGCAATCCTGAAGTCATGGAAGCTCGCCTATAGCCTTAGGTGCTCTTCTCGTCATGTCCAACTGAGAATCACACTGCCTTGAAATACATGCAGATCAGGGTCCGAACTTAATGTAAAACATGAGCAATCTGGATCTAGTCCACTCTGCAGGCACAGAATTTGACACAGAAATGGTTCTGCTGCAGAGTTGGACTGCAAGAACTTTTGTATTCGTTGGCTTTGTTCAAATCCCAGTCTTCATTATCAGAAAGCATGTGCATGGTTGACTTATGGTCAGGAGCCCTCACTCTGTCTCCTCCCAAAACAAACTACCAAATGAACATAGAATCACCTCTTCAATGAATAGAATGGTGCTTGGTGTTTGTCAGTAGATCTTAATTTCTTTCAACTTTCAGACTCTGATCCTTACTAAATCCCAAGCATACAGAGGAAACTGTTATCAGGCACTCAAAAATGGGTTTAGTATTATATTTTTAGTTATTCGTTAAGTCAATCATTTGTTCATTATCCATTTATCAGCACTGTCCTGCTTAGTTTTCAGCGTAGACTAATATATTTTAAGCATATCCTA
This sequence comes from Mirza zaza, assembly GCA_008750895.1. Classification (NCBI taxonomy): domain Eukaryota; kingdom Metazoa; phylum Chordata; class Mammalia; order Primates; family Cheirogaleidae; genus Mirza; species Mirza zaza. The sequence continues at coordinate 14,126 of VSMD01135463.1, read as the reverse complement.
AGGGCCAAAACCGTGGTAGGTACCTTGATCATGTATGAAAATGAATTAAACATCGTTCTTGCTTTTTAAGAGTTAATGATTCTTTAAAGACATATAACAAATGTAAGAATTATCCCAAATCTAGGCGGTAGGTAAATTAATATTTATTTTCTTAAATTTCAAGCAACTGGGAAACTAGGCATGCACACTCACTGCAGCTCTGGGTGGCTTCCTCTTCTGCAGCTGACATTTCCCTTCATTCTTCTCCCTCAGGCATGTTCTAAGTTTCCTGCTTTTTATCTTACCTGCTTTTTATTCCCCAGTTTGCCTCCTGTAGGCGCCAGAGTTTGCCATTGTCTGATGGGGCTCCCAGGGATTATTGGCCTGTGTTTAGTCCAGCGACTTAGCCAACACCTGATCTCACTGCCACTTCTATCTTCAAGATGCTACAGCCACATGTGTGCCTCTGGACAGGCCTGTGCAACATGCCAGCTACCAGCCACATGCAGCAATTGGGCACTGTAGCTGTGACTGGAACAAACTGACATGGGCTGTAAGTGCAAAACGCATACCAGATTCCCATGACTTAAAATGGAGACTCGATCAATAATAATATATATATTTATGTAATACATACATTACATAACAGTTAGCATTTAAAATCACACTATATTTTATTGCATACTTCTGCTGTAGGGTGGAGGGGTCAGTAAACTTTTCTAGTAAATGTCCAGAGAGTAAATGTTTTTGGCTTGGTGTTGCAGACAATACGTAGCGAATGGCTGCAACTGTGTTTGAGAGTAGAACAGAACAAGAGAGGAATCAGGATGCAGACCAAGACCATAGTTTACAGACACCTGACCTAGAATCTAAAGCGATTGGTGACTATTTCCCTCAGAGATGGTTTTAGCTGAGTTTTGGGCAATTCTTACTCTCTCTACTTGAGTTTTTTTCACTAACTCACAAACACATGCCCACATTTCCCGGTGATGCCAATAATGCCCTTGACTGGCTTTTCTCGCATTTTGCAACTATCTTAGAATAAAGGCTACGTGAGAGGCTCCCAAAAGAGAGTCATGAAAACAACTAATTTGCATACAAGATGGTGCACTATCGATGTCAAAGCAAAGTGCCGTGAGAGCACAGAAGGCCGCGGAATGGTGCCAACAAGTTTGTTAGCTTTTCCCACCCTCTTTGATTGGAGGGTGGTCATATATTTTTGCATGCAGATCCTGTGTCAGACACACATGTTCTCTCATTTGTTCTTCAAAATCTGTGACATGTTATTTAATCCATTTTCGAATGATTAAATTAGTTAGTTAGAAAGGATAAGTGATGTGCTCAAAAGAACATAATTTGTAATGGGCAGGGCTGGGATCAGGACTGGGCCCATCTGAGACCAAAGGTTTTTGCTGAGATGTGCTGCTTCTCATGGTGGGTCAAGATTGTCTGAGGGTGTAAATTGAAATCTCAGAACAGGACAGGAACTAATAAAATTTCAGTTGACCCTTGAGTTAGTTAATAAAGGCTACTGGGAACACATGGTCTGGGATTAGCTTTTTTCCCCTAACTCTCCTATTTAGATCAATTGGTAAACTGATCACAAAAAATCAGACTTTCAACATTATAAAGCACTATGTATTGATATTAAGTACAGAGAACAAAGAAGGAAGAATGGTATCCATTAACTTATTCTCCTAATGTCACTAAGGCAGGATTTTCTAACATCTAGTAGTCTAAACATTGCTTTTGCAGAGAGACGCTGGTGTCAAATGTGGGATTAGTGATTCCTCTTAAAGTATGGTTGACTCTTTTGAGTCCAGTTATTTAAAAACCAAGACTGGAAGGCTTTTATTCAGCGAACTTTATGTCAACATTTTATTATACAATTCATCAAGTAGAAATACATACAATAAATAATGAATTCTAAAACAATGGGGACCTGATATCAACTTCTTTCTCACTCGTGAAAACTCTTAGTCTGATGGTTTTAAACCTTTTTGGGGGGAGGGGGACAGTCTGAGGGCAGAGAAAAGGAATAAAAACCATTTTGAGATTATGATAAAAAATCAACCCCAGAAAATTTTAGCTTTGAGCACACTCAGTTTTGCCCCACATCTTGTGTTGATCCTCTTCTATAATCTTTCCTGGGCAATCTGATTTGCCCAATTACCATGCAGGTTTCCTTGGTTCCCAACTCCAAGACTAACATTATTCACACTGTATCAGTATCTAGGGCACAGTTTCTGAGACTCTGGAAAAATGCCTGTGATATCCTTTGGCACATGCATAAGTACATGTGTCCAGAAGCATGGTAGATAATAAGTCAAAAAACAATAGATGTTGGTGGAGATGCGGTGAAGAGGGAAGGCTTATAGACTGCTGGTGGGAATGTAAATTAGTAACACCTGTATAGAAAACAGCATAGAGAATCCTCCAAGAACTAAAAGTAGTCCTACCATTTGATCCAGAATCCCACTACTGGATATCTACTCAAAGGAAAGGAAGGCATTATATCAATAAAATGGCTGCTCTCAAATGTTTATTGTAGCACAATTCGCAATTGCAAAGATATGGAAGCAACCTAAGTGCCCATTAACTAATGAGTAGATAAAGAAAATGGGGCGTGTGTGTGTATGTGTGTATGTGTGTGTATGTATATACACGCACACATACTATATAGTACTACTCAGTCATAAAAAAGGATGAAAAAAATGTCTTTTGCAGCAATTTGGATGGAGCTGGAGGCCATTGTCCTAAATGAAGTACCTCTAGAATGGAAAAACAAATTCTACACGTTCTCACCTATAAGTGGGAGCTAAATGAAGGGTATATTTGATCAAAAAGTGGTATAATGGAAATTGAAAACTAACAAGGGGGGAAGGAGGGGGAAATGAGAAATAAAAATCTACTTACTGGGCACAATGTCCACTACTCTCATGGTCACAGGTACACTAAAAGCTCTGACTTCACCATTATAAAATTCATCCATGTAACAAAAACAATTATACCCCCTAAACCTATTGAAGTAATAATAATAATAAAAAAAAGAAATCCAGAAATGAAAAGATGCATGGTAGAAAGTTAAGTGCATGAAAGTGTGCAATATTTAATTATCTCAACTTAGCAGCAAATGACAAAAAGACAATGAATCTTGTCTGTCTTTTCATATAAAATCATGTTTGATGTATTGCAAGTACTCGATAAATATATTTTGAACAAATGAATGGGGAAATAAATTATTATTAGTGAGAGCTTATATTTATTGATCACTTACTACAAGCCAGACAATGTGGCATGCCCACATTAGTATAAATAATCTACATTATCAATCTGTAAGGCAGAAAAGTATTAATTATCTCATTGTTAGAGCCTATAACATATGCAAGGCCTAGTGAAGAACACAAATGGAGACACACACACCCCTTAAGTTTAAATCCTCAAAAGTTATAACCCAAGCTGGTATACTATTATGAAAAACATGTACTCCACTCTTGTGTTGCCAGTGTCTCCCCATAAAAGCATGTAAGATCAGGTTTGAATCTGAGTTCTTGAATTCCTCAGAATTCCTGTTGACTTCCTCACTGAGTCCCACACTGCAGGGGACACCACGTGCACAGGCCGTGGACCTATGGCTCATACGTCTTAGCTCAGGCCACACTGCCTCAGACAGCTATCCTGAGACAGCACTTTGTGCATGTGGTCTGCCCACTCGAAGACAAGCTGAGAAAAGAGGCCTGTGCAGATCTTGGAAGTAGGTTCAAGGTCATTTGGGCAGAAGGTCCCAGGAATCCAGAGCTTGTCCTTTGAGGAGAGATACAGGCACCAAGTAAGCACATATTCATAGTAGCATAATCTCCTCATCTTGCAAGGAATGATGTGGCCACAGGGAACCCAGAGCAGAGCTCTCTAAAACGTGGGGCCAGGGCCAAGCCTGGGCTCCTTTGGCTTGAGTCTAAAAATAAAACTAAGACTCCATAGTCGAAGGCTGAAGAATTTGAGCCTCAAAAGAATGAATGACAGAGTCGGACTTCCAACCCAGACACTCTGATTCCAGCACTCACGCTCTCACCACTCTGCTAACCTTGTGCACGACACAGGAAACACAGAACATGCTAATATTTGTGATGCATTTTGGAGTGAATCCTCTAAGTCACCGAAGCCCTATTGTGCTGCCTTGAGGGGTAAAAGAATCACTATCTACACACATCAAAAAGCCACTTAGGTCAGGTGTTGGGCAGTGGGAGGGGGAGGAGGGAATGGGTATATTCACACCTAATGAGTGCCATGTGCACCGTCTGGGGGATGGACATACTTGAAGCTCTGACTTGGGTGGGGCAAAGGCAATATGTGTAACCCAAGCATTTGTACCCCTGTAATATGCTGAAATAAAAAAATTGAAAAAACTGAAAAATTAAAAAAAATTTCACTTGGGGCCAACCAGTGAACACTAGCATTGAACACTAGAATGCTGTGCACTAAACTTTACCTTTTTATTATAAATTTCATAAAATTATAAAGATCACATCAAAACATAAGCCAGACTATTTGAATAACACTAATTTCACTGCAGCAAACATTATTGAGTTCCTGCTATGCTATGTGTAAAGCACTTTGCTAAGTGCTTGGGGCAGCAAAGTGGGAAGGGTGTATCTAATGGGAAAAATGTAAAAAAAAAAAAACACATACACACACTAGATACATTAAAAAGCAAGATAAATGAAGTGATTTGACAGCACTATAAGGCACTTAGTTTAGCAATACAGGGAATGTTTGGTTCATTCTTACTGACAGATTAAGAAAAAAGGTTTGCAAGAATCCAGATAGCATTCAAACTGGACCTTGAAAGATGAGTAGGACTTTAACAGTTCAGGCTGGTGGAGAGGACAGCCTGGGTCACTATAACAACATGAGAGGACGTGTGACAATCATGGCAAAGTCCGTGCTTGGCACAGCATCGGCAAATCCAGGGTGGCTGGATTGAGGAACATTCTGGAAGAAGCATTTGGAAAATATTTTGGTGTCTTGTGTCAGACCAAGGAGGACTATGAATAAAATGTGAAGACATCTAAATTTTATTCTTTAGACCACAGGGAGGAACTGAATGAATGTTCTTGAGGCAAGAAGCAACAAAATTCCAATTGTTTTAAGAACATTGCTGAGGAAATTTATAAGAATAAGTTAGTATTGAGAACAACACACAAGAAAAGTCGTCTTTAACCAGGGCAGTTGTGGTGGGCATGGAAAGAACTGGAAAGAACAGTGGAGAAGTTGACAGAACAGGAATGGGTAATCACGACGAGCTAGTCCAGGAAAGAACTGACTGACAAATATGACTGGAAAGTGTCCAGCCTAGATAATGACAGGGTGGTGGCCAAAAGGCTCAGGAGACAGGAACAGATGTCAAAAACACAAAGTTTGGAGTTAATGTTGGACTCAACTGCTCCAGAGAGGGGAGGAACAGAAGAGAGATTCACACAAGAGAAGACGAGGTAAGGACATTTGATGAAGTTCATGAGGAATGCCTTTCTGTTTTCTCAGTGAAGCAGAATCCAAGATCATCGGTTGAGAAAGAAGGGATTGGAGCATGATTGGGATTTTAAATAATGTTTTACAACTTTTAAGATTACATAATGGGACATGGACTGGGGTTTGGGAAATGGATCACTGGATAATTTGGGTCCCAATCCCTATTGGTTGTCTAATGTTCTCTTTATGTGATCCAATGATGAATAGAAAAACAATTCAATGAAAGACTAGTCCTAGTGACATCACAGTTTTACAAGAATGCTTTATGTTCTTCCCCAGGGCTTGTTAGATTTTTAATGATTTTTTTTTTAATTTTCAAAGTATTATAGTTTATAAAACAATCAGAAAAGAAAAGGCATGCTTGCCAAATCAGCAAATAACGTTGATCACATTTTAGATTTGTGAATGGACAGAATCAATGACAAGAGTGAAATAGTCAATAGACCCCTGTACATAAACTAAATAAAATTGCTTAAGGTGCTGCCCCTTCACACATTTCAGCAAAATGAGATGTTTCACCAAGCTCTTCAGTTCTGGCCATTAGATAAAATGGATTAGATGAGTTTTTTTTTTTTTAACTAAAAGAACAAAAAAAAGGAAAAGAAAAGAAAACAATGGCTTTAACAAATAATACCCAGAATTGAATTGGCCCTATTTAATAGCCATTTATATAAATAACTGGTTTCACAAAATTAACTGACATTCGCCTACAATTTTACCAACCTACTTTCACAGTAAGAATAATAATGGGATTTATTTTGCCATCTCAAATTTGGGCTCTGTAAATTCACACAGTTCTAACTTATCTACCCTAATATCAGGAGGATTTAGTTATGAGACACTTTAATTAGTGCTCTCTCTGTACTTAGTAGTTAGTTATTACCATTTTAGCCTCTTCAGGTTTTATGTGCACCACGTAATTCTAGTGTACTGCAAAGAAAATATAGATTACCAAAAGGTTACCTCTCAGAATATTTAATAAAGCTAAAAAATAGCAAAATAGAAACTCTATTTCAAATGCCAGACTGTTGAAGTGCTAAATTCAGGGAACATAGTCTACCGAGCTCCAAGAATCTAAAATTACTTTCAGCAAAGGACAACAGTGGCAGCAGAGAGGGGTAAAATAATACCCAAGAGGAATAATTAATAGGAATTGGCAACTCATTGTGGGTAGAGGTTAAGAAAGGAGCCAAATATAAATCCCAAGTGTCCAGCCAAGGTGACTTGGGAAAAGAACCTGGACTGTAATGAGCAAAGGGTCAGGAGAGAAAGGAATCAAAAACCCTGGGGAAGGAATTAGCATGGGAAGGGAGGAGTGGAATTCCATCCTCACACAGAGGGAAGAAGGAGACTCAGAGATGATAAAGGGAAGATCAGTTGATGGAATTCTTGGGAGTTGACCACTGTTTTCTCAGTGATGCTAGTAATCAGCTCAGAGTGAGGAAAGGACTCCTATGGGAAGTGGGAGACTAGAACACTAGCATGGGTTCCTTTCTGCTGCTTAGTCTTTGACGATTGGCCTGGAATCACCATCCCTGGCAGAAATATGGTAGCCAAAAATTACAAACTAGGGTTTACAACAAGAGGGCTCAGAACTTTGAATTTTTATTTTATAACAAGTGATATATTTTACCAGCTAGGGTGCAGGTCTTAACGTGGGTTTAGGGGCCAAAAAAAAAAACCCAGCCTTCTCAGGGTTGAGAGCACAATCTTAAAGGCTGATGCACCATGCTCCCCAGAGTCCACCATCCAAGAATATTAAAACTACTGAGATTTTAAGCACACTCTCACTCTTATATGATGACTGAATTTCTTCAAGCTCTACCCAACCTGCAATAATTGAGAAAAAGGGAAGGCATCAGAAATTATTGGTTGTCAACCAGAAGCCCATTCACCTTTCTTGGGTGTCTTCCATTGGAAAATCCTCCCCTCCACTATGCGACTCCGTGGTGAATTGAATAGCAGTGTAAGCAGTCATGTAAGTGAAACTGCCTTGCATGGATTGGTTTAGAAAGGAGCATTCAACCAGCTCTAGCCAATGAGACCTGAAGAAGTTGGCTGCAGGGCCTCTGGGTATGGCTAAGTGGTTTCTTCTTCCTCTGGACATAATGGTATTTGAATGCAACTCCTGAGAACATATAGTCATCTAGCAACCATTGGGAGGGGAGGGGGACAAACCAGAGGACAAAGCTGACAGACTGGGATTGGCAGAAGGGAAAGACAGAGGATATCTTTAAGCCCCTATCTTATCCAACTTGGAACCATCACACCTGAGTCCTGGTGGCAGAACATATTTTCCTTATATTTTAATTTAGCTGAGGTTTGTTTGTTTTGTTACTTGTTGCAAATCCCATCTTATCTGGTTTAAGGGGGCCATAGGAGAGGTAAAGTCCCTCTTCCCAGCTAATCACAACTTTCTCTTACTGTCTGCTTAAATTTCCCATTCAGCCAAGACACGTCTAACAAAGCCCTGGTGTGAGTGCTATAATGTATGCCCCTTATTGTTACACGTGTACGTAGCTACCTGCAGTTGTCAACCTCCCTGAACATCAAGATCATAAATATAAATTTTGTGTATTATGGAAACAGGAGTTTGAAAGAAGAGAGCCTTACTGTGCAAAGTACAAAGATAAGCCACTTGAGGATACCCAGATAAAAATCTTCGTGAAAGAAGAATAGGAAAACAGATTTATTTCAAGACAGATTAATGAGCTCTAAGATGTCTATGATTTGATTTTAAATAGTGGGCAATGAATAACAATGTTTCAGGTGAAATATACTCTCTGACTTAAAAACAGTGCTTGCAAAACTTTCTCATTTCATTTTTAGACTCTTAATAGCAAAACCAATCTGGAGCATCTTCAAAATGCTGTGAAAAGTGACCCCTGAAAGTATGATCACCCGAAGCATCGCTTACAAAATGCCAATCAAAAATTCTATATAAGGCCAAACCAAATAAGTTAATGAGGATATAACCAAAAATTAAAAAGAAAAGTTACCAGTCCTGAAGAAAAATGTACAAATATTCTAAAATGATCATTTCCCTGCAAACGCTATAAAATCAAAGTCTAAATTACATCGGCCCTTTAATGTGGTCATATATTTTTACCCTAAATACTAAAAAAAAAAAAAAAATCGGAGGAGGTTGTACCAAGGAAAAAACGTATATTCTGTATTTTACTATGAAGAGTACAGCTTGAAGGTCCCCATATGGAATCATAATATAATTCAGCAACATGATGCTACTGTGCAAGCTGATCATAAAACCCTAACACAAAAATATCACACACATACACACACATATTCTAACCAACATTTTGATTATTGATACTTATGTGTATGTGTATATATGTGTAATTTTCTCACTAATTCTAAAGAATCCTGTAGTTTTTCATTTCCTTTAAGTATAGAAGAAAAATTTTCTTCTGCTGCAAAGTGCTGTTTAAACAATTACAATGAAAAATTTTCGCAATGAATATTCTTCAAAGGAATGTCCCAAAGACCTTCTCCTTAGTAAACCTTACACAGGACTGGCACTGCATGCGGGAGTCTATGTGAAAGATAAGAACTGCAGAACAGAAGGCAATGCAGACAAGAAACACAAAAAGGAATCCAGATAAGCAGGTCAGGAGCTCCTGGAAACAATGGAGAGGTGCCATCAAGCGGCTGAAGAAAGAATTCAAGTGGGGAATGGTTTCCCAGACAGCGCCACCTGGTGGCTAATATTGAGAATCATGTTAGACTGGTAAAACTACAATGTGAATACTGGTCATTCAAGTGCTCCTTAATTTAAGGTTTGATAGCTTCCCGTTTCCATTAAGAAAATAAACCCCATTAACAATCCTTATAATACAACATGAAATAATGACATAATCATAATAAATATTAATAATAAAATATCAGTCACACTTTTATAGGGGAGGAAAAGTATGTTAAACTTATTACACCTGCCTTAATAAGTGATTTTAGGAAAATTTTTCCACAATAAATTCAAATTGAGTAGATATTGACAGGCGTATTTAACCATGAAGCTATATGTTTTTTAATTAGGTCACCAAATTTTTACTTTTCTTGCCCATATCTACTGGCAGTCTAATGGTAGGATCAAAGGTTTTTGTTATTGTTCTCATTTTGCTTTTTTACCTGAAATAAATCTTATAAGTCATCTTATTGATTAATTCATTTATTATATATTCAAAAATACTTCCAGACTATCTTGATGGGATGGGGAATCAATCTAGGCATCAGTTATATAACAGTGAGCAAGATGGACATATCCTTATCCTTAAGAAGCATATAATCTAGTATAGGTGATAAATAGTCAAAGAAATGTATTGGTTTAATTCATTCAAAATCTATGTACTGAGCACACACTTTCTTATGCCGTGTACGGGGATATATTAGTGAACAAAACAGATAAGGACTTCTACCTTCGAGGAGTGCTTTGAACTATGAAGGAAGACGTGAACAAAGGTTGAGATAGGAACCTTCTCTAGGGAAATTACATTTAAACTTTGATGTGAAACATGAAAAGGAGCCAACAGGCAGAAGGGTAGGAGCCCAGAGGAGAGGGGACAGAACTGCAGGTGCATATGCAAAGGTCTACGATGGAGGGAAAAGGCTGAGTAGCTGGAGAACAAGGAACAAAGGGAGAGTGATGTGACCTGGGGTCAGAGAACTGGGAGAAGCCAGGTCGTGGCAGCATCTTGAAGGTCATGGAAAGGAGTTTGACTTTTAGTTTAAGAGCAACGGGCTGGAACCCATTCTATTAAGTGAAGTATCTCAAGAATGGAAAAACAAGCACCACGTGTACTCACCAGCAAATTGGTATTAACAGATCAACACCTAAGTGGACATATAGGAATAACATTTATCGGGTGTCGGGCAGGTGGGAGGGGGGAGGAGGGGATGGGTAGATACAAACACAACGAGTAAGATGTGCCTAACTCAATCTGGCCCTGCCACAGGAGCCAGGAGCTGGGCTGGGGCTTAAAGGGTGAGTGGCCTCCTGATGTGTAGACCCTCCCCTCCATTGTGCTCCCACACCACCCACCCCCGTCTCCTGGGAGAGTCCAGCTCACAGCGAAGCTGTCACTTTGGTCGGATGCCGGGACACTTGGCTAAGGACTCAAGATGGCTGCATTCATGGCATACTTAAGGAGGAAGCTGAAGTGCTGTAGGCAGGAGATGGGGGTTCTCTGTGGACCTGTGACTGGGGGGTGGCCGGGCTGGGACTTCCCCCAGGCTTGTGCAAATGCCTCAGCAAAAGCAGGGTCCAACTGTGCAATTGAAGAAAGGAGGAGAGCAATAGACTCCTTAGGGCTGATCTCGTGAAGCACTGAGAGTGGAGGAGAAACAAAGGAATCCGTAACTGGTTATGATCAATTAGTTGTAAACACCATTGTACTTGGACAAGCCCCTATTTATGTTTTCAAGTATGTTTGTGTCATTCCCATGGATACCAGGGAGTCTATTTCTGTGACCGCATCTCCTGTTATCAACCCTGGTCCCTACCAAGGACAGCCACCATCAAACTTCTCAAAGATGCCAGTGCCTCCATCGCCTATACTCCTTATTACTCAAGTAAAGAGAACATTCCCTCTGCCTTCCTGAGGAATATAGTATGTCAGTGGCTCCTATGGTCTTGCATAATAAATCTACTCCAACATTCAAAAAAAAAAACCCGTTTGGGGGATGGACACGCTTGAAGCTCTGACTCGAGGGGGGAGAGGGGCATGGGCAATATACATAACCTTAACACTTGTACCCCCATAATATGCTAAAATAAAAAAAGAGCAATAGGAAGTAATTGAAGGGATACAATCTTACAGGAGTTGTAAGTGATTTGCTTTGTTTTGAAAAGATCAGGACAACTGTTGGGAAGATGGACAGAGGAATGTATGGATGGATGGGTAGATGGGAGGACAACAAAGGGTATTCTTTTTTTTTACTTTTAGAGAAAGTTTCCTTATTTTGTTTTTCTAAGAGAAAAATGAGTTTGATATCAATCTACCAAAGCCATACTCCAGCTTCCTATCAGCTACATTAATACTGGTAAATGACACTTTTTGATCGGCAAATATTCCTGATATACATTCTTGTGCTCAGGAAATCAGAAAGAGCAAAGATTGATGTGCATATTGCCTCGTCCACTGGTTATCATTCTTTACTCCCTCATCTGAACTCCCCCAACATAGTACTAATCTCCCCCCTGATGAATTAACTTGGTTCTTTTGTGTTCATCTTCTCCACAAGACTAAATGCTTAAACTGTCCTCATTTTTTGCAATCCCACAAAACTATCCTTTATACTTGGGAGCTTTATCTTAAATGCTTACTTAACAAAATAAAAAATTGAAGTTTAATATTAATCCATTCTACCATAGAATTTTAATTTTTAAAATTAGAATCCTCACTTCCCCCAAAGGAAAATTTAGATCCAAGGTAATTTATTCTAAGTCTATTTCATTTTTCAGTTTTTCTAATTATGGCCAATTGGGGTAGAATATATGATTCCTCATAAAATCTGCTGCTGAGCTCTTGAGACAAGGTGGACATGGCATATTAGTGTAACAAAATGATTTTTCTTTGACTTTCATCTGACTTTCTGGGTTCTGTTCATTTCCTTTAAAGCTATGACACTGTTTACCTGAAGTTGGCTTCTTTTTCTTCTCATTTCTGAAAATGATAATTTATAATATCAACCACCTGCATCCCACTGAGTCTCCACATCGACAGAGAATAGTGTTGTGAAAGTCACTCTCCAGGACTAACTTATTTTTGCATAAAGTTGTACAATTTTTATTGAGAGAAAGTTTTAGAAACTAAAATTCCCTGCATCCATGGATCCACACCTCCCAGGAAGTAGATGCAGCGATCCTTCTCATTATAAAACTTTCCTGGGATCTTCCCTCCAGATTTGATTCTACATGCTTTGGGCTCCACGGCACCATGGACTTACCTTTAGAGAATTACACTTGAATCCTATAGAGTAATGGTTTATTCCATATGCCTGTCTTCTTTATTAAAATGCAAGTCTGTGAGGGCAGTTTCTCATTTATTTTTGCATCTTTCACATAAGATTCATTATAAGATGTTCAAAACATGTTTGATGGATAAAGAAAAAGGGATTTCAGCACTAGCTGAAAAGTCCTGCTGACTCAAAAACAAATGTTTACTTTATAATGAGCAAGAAACCACACATTCTGCTTTAGGTCAGTAATAATCAACCAGGTACAATTTTGCTTTCCTGGGAACATTTGGCAAAATCTGAAGACATTTTTGGTTGTCATAGCTGGGGGGGGGGGGGGATGTATTACTATCATCTAGTTGGTAGAGGCTGGAAATGCTGCTAGCTGCCATACAACACACAGGACAGCCACTTATAACCAAGATAACCAAGCATTATATGGCCATAAATGTCAATAGTGCCAAGATTGGGACATCTGGCTTTAGGTTAAAGTTTCATTTGCTTTTCACACACATTAAAATGGAACAGCTGCTCCCTAATTTATTCTACTAGAAACTGCTTTGGTATATCCACTACGGAAAATAGTATGCAGGTTCTTAAAAAAAAATTAAAAATAGAACTACCATATGATCCAGCAGTCTCACTACTGGGTATATATCCAAAAGAAATAAAATCAGTACGTCAAGGAGATGCCTGCGCTCCTATATTTATTGCAGCATTATTCACAATAGCCAAGATATGGAATCAGCTTAAGTGTCCATCAGTGGATCAATGGGTAAAGAAAATGTTTCACATATACACAATGGAATACTATTCAATCTCAAAAAAGAAGGAAATTCTGTCATTTATGACAACATAGTTGAAATTGGAGGACACTATTTTAAGTGAGATAAGCCAAGCATAGAAAGACACATACTACATGATCTCACCTATACGTAGAATCATAAAAACATTGAACTCATACAAGCAAAAAGTATAATGGTGGTTACAAGGGGTTGGGAAGGCTGGTGTGCTAGGGAGATGCTGCTAAAAGAATACAAAATTGATAGAGGTTCCAACATGGCGGATTAGGGGTGCCCTCCTGGCTCTCTGCTCCCAGAGCGAAAAGTGAAGAAAGCGGATAGCCACAAGCGAGCGATCCGCACTTCCACAGGACCAGCTTCGCAAGCCTGCAGACATCCACCGGGAATCGGAGGGATAAGACCATTTACAGCCTAAAGCAAAGGTGAATCGATTATTCTTCCGTAAAAATCGGGGATTCGGAGGCACACAACAGGGAGGGAGCGAGGCGCGGTTTAAGCCGCTGCCGGCCTGCAGTGGCGCCAGCCCTACCTGGAGCTGAGCAACACCCCCTCCCGCACCGAGCTCCACTCCCACGTAGGCCGGGAGGTGCCTGAAGTTGGTGAGAAGTGGCAGCGCGGGACAAAGCCGTGTGGAGAGGAGACTAGAGAGGGAACACTGAGCTCTCCAGAGCACACGGCAGCGGCAGTTTAAGGAGGGGGAGGGTCCGAGCCCAGCAACCCCTCTCCGCGCAGCAGGATCCAGAGCCCGCTCGGGCATCTCCCTGCAGAACACTCCCAGGTCAAGGCTAAGGGGAGTTTACACAGAAGGAGGCTTTGACTTTGGATATAGAAGAGGTTTGGGACAGC
>VSMD01135462.1:0-68490 GCA_008750895.1 Mirza zaza | reverse complement strand
GAAAATAATGCATGAACAAAATGACAATATGTACAAAGAGATAGAAACTATAAGTAAGAACCAAACAGAAATTTTGTAGCAGAAAAATATAACAACTGAATTGAAAAATTCATTAGAAGAGTTCAACAGAGGACTTGATAAAAGAATCAGTGAACTTGAAAAGAGGTCATTTAAAATCATTGAGTCAGAGGAGCAAAAAGAATGAAGAAAAGTGAAGACAGACTAAGGAACTATTGGGAAACTATTAAGAGTACCAATATATAGACTATGGAAATCTCTAAAGAATAAGACAAAAAGGAGAATAGAGCTTATTTAAAAATCAATGTCTGAAAAGTTTCCATGTATGAGAAAAGAAATGGACATACAGATTCAACAAGTTTAAAGATTTCGCCTAGAATGAATCCAAAGAGAATCACACTGTGACATATTACAATCAAACTGTCTAAAGCCAAAGACAAATTGGAAATCTTGAGAGTAGCAAGAGAAAAGCATTTAAAAATGGAGAAATTAAGACTTTTCCAGATAAACAAAAGGTGAGGGAATTAATTTCTACTAGACCTGGTCTATAAGAAATGCTCCAAGAGAAACCTTCAAATTGGAATAAAAGGATGATAGACAGCCACAGGAAGGTATGCAAGGCTCTCTGATAAAGGCAAATACATGGAAAAATATCCTAACCTATGCTATTATAATTTTGGTATACAGAATGTAAATAACAAACAAATGAAAAAAAAAACCCAAAATTCATTTTAATTGGTATACAATATATAAAAATGTAATTTTTTATATCAGTGACATAAAATGGGGGATAGAGCTATAAAATAGTAGTTTTTATATGTGATTGAAGTTGTTATCAGTTTAAAATAGAATGCTATAACTTTGATCTATTTTATGTAATTTTAATGATATCCACAAAGAAAATATCTATAGAGTATACACAAAAGGAAATAATAAAGTAATCAAAGCATATCACTGAAAAAATAAACACATCATAAAGAAAGGTAGTAAGAAAAGAAAGAAGGAACAAAAAAGCTACAAATTATAGAGAAAATAATAAACAAAATGGCACTAATAATCTTTCCCTATTGATAATTACTTGGTAAATGTAAATGGATAAAATTCTCCAATCAAAAGACATAGGTTGGTTCAATAGATTTAAGAAAACAAAAGCAAGATCTAATTATATGCTGTTTATAAGAGGCTCACTTTAGATATAAGGAAACACATAGGCTGAAAGTTTAAGCATAGAAAAAGGTAGTCCATGCAAGTAGTAACCAAGAGAGAATGGGAATGGCTACACTAACTTAGTCAAAATCAACTTTAAGTCAAAACTTGTTACAAGAGGCAAGGAAGGACATTATATAATGATAAAAGATCAAGTTACCAAGAAAATATAATAATTACAAATATTTATGCACCAAATCTCAAAACTCTTAAATATATGAATCAAGCTTTGACAGAACTGAAGGGAGAAATGGACTGCAACACAATAATAGTATAAAACTTCAGTTCTCCATTTTCAATAATGGATAGAACAACCAGACCTAAGATCAATAAGGAAATAGAGGACTTGAAAAACTCTATAGACTAATCGAACCTAACAGACATACACAGAAACTCCATCTAACAACAGCAGGATACACATTTTTCTCAAATGCACAAGGAACATTCTACCAAGCTATGAAAAGACATGGAAGAATCTTAAATGCATATTACTAAGTGAAGAAGCCAATCTAAAAAGGACACATATTGTATAATTTCAACTATATGACATTCTAGAAAAGGCAAAATCATGAAGACAGTAAAACTATTAGTGGCTTCCAGTGGTTGTAGGGAAAGATTAGTAGGTAGAGTATAGAGGAATTTTAGGGTACTGAAAAGATTCTGTATACTATAATGTGATACAGAATACATGTCATACAGGATACATGTCATTATATGTTTGTCCAAACCTATGGAATGTCCTACCCCAAGAGTAGGACAACTCATGGAATATACAGCACCAAGAATACAAATTATGGACTGTGAGTGATAATGGCGTGGCAATATAGGTTCGTCTATTGTAAAAAATATACAACTCTTAGGTAGGATGGTGGTAGTGGGGGAGGCAATGTTTTTTGGGGGAAGAATATTTGAGAACTCCCTGTACTTTCTGTTTAATTTTACTGTAAATTTAAAACTGCTTTAAAAATTAAAGTCCATCAAAAATTGATGTATTTCTCTATAACAACATAGAAAGATGTCCAAGGTATTTTGCTTAATATAAAATAAACTGCAGAGCAATATGTTCGGTATTATATTTTCATAAAATTATCATATAAATGCATATTTGTGTATATCTGTGTATATACATATGCACATAAACAATCTAGAAAGACAAACTCTAAATTTTTCCTGCTATTAAACAGAGGTATCTGTGGAATGGATAGGGAGAGGACTTCCACCTTTATTTCACACATTTCTATAATTCTTAAAGTTCATATAATATTATTTATTTATCACTATTGCAATTATAAATGTATATCTGGAAAAAGCTGAGTGACATTCTCAATATACACAATTGGAAAGTATAAATAAAAATGAATGAAATTCATTATTGCCCTTGTCCACCTTGAAATAACCCCTTTAAATACTCTAGCATATTTCCTCCCAGTATTTTGTCTTATATGTCTGTTTGTATGTGTTAATGTACATGTGTATAGATTGAGGTCATATTATATATGCAATTTTGTATCTGTGTTTTTTCACTTACCATAATATTTTGGCTATATTCTCAGTATTTTAAGTATTTTGCAAAAAGATATTTAATATTATTTAGTTAATCATTGCCTTACATTGGAGCAACTAAGGTGTTTTGCTTTGTTTGTTCATTTGCTATCAAATCTAATTATCTTTTAGGATAAACTTCTAGTAGAGAAATACTGGAACAAACATTTTTTTTAATTTACTTTTTTTTGTTTCAGCATATTATGGGGGTACAAATGTTAAGTTTACGTATATTGCCCATGCTTCCCCTACCCCCTCAAGTCAGAGCTTCAAGCATGACCATCCCCCAAACGTTGCACATCTCACTCACTGTGTTTGTATATACCCATCCCCTCTTCCCCCCTCCCTCCTGCCCAACACCCAATAAATGTTATTCCTATATGCACTCAAATGTTTATAGCAGCACAATTCACAATTGCAAAGTTGTGGAAACAACTCAAGTGCCCATCAATTCATGAGTGGATTAATAAAATGTGGTATATGTATACCATGGAGTACTATTCAGCTTTAAGAAACAATGGTGATATAGTACCTCTTGTATTTTCCTGGATAGAGCTGGAACCCATTCTACTAAGTAAAGTATCTCAAGAATGGAAAAACAAGCACCACATGTACTCATCAGCAAATTAGTATTAACGGAACAAACATTTTGATCATTTTTAAGGCTCTTGTTTCATATTGCCAAATTGCTCCCCAGAAAAGTTGTATTTCTGCTTTTACAACTTGAGAATTCCCATCTCAACATATCCCTTAACAAAATTTAAAAATTTTTTAAAATGTCTGACTATCATACAGTTAAGTCATGGCTGCAAACAGAAAGGGGAGGAGAAAAGATAAGGTAGCTCCTTTTCATGTGAAGGATCTTGTAGCTTCAGCCCTTTTAGAATTAAAATCAACTCCACCCTTGCTCACAGATCCTCATGATTCCACCTTAAAGTATCAACTCTCACGTTCCTCCCCATCCCCAGCATTATCTTGATGATGCATCATAAATCAGAGAATGCTTAGAAATCAGATGTGCCCTACTAGAGTTTTGAGGTTTTGTTTCAGAATTCTTAGGAGCATTTTAACTTGCCTGTTACCTGGCTTTATTTGGTATTATTAGGTGTTAGTGCTAATATTCCTGGTTGTATTTACTTTCATATAAAGAATAAAATAAATAATAAAATGTTGTCAAAGAGCAATTGTCTTACCCCCCTATTGAGTATAAGTGAATGAAGAAAAGTCACATTAGTTAGTATGACATAAAATCAATGGGACAAGAGATAATACACTTGAAACACTGGGCACAGCAAGCTAGCTTTCAGGTTGTTTTAGAGTATATTCTCACTTTCTGGATACACTGAAATTAGTTCATGGTGAGGTAAAGATCAGGAACCATTTGCTATTGAGAAATGTAAGAGCCCTTCAGGGTCAGCCCAACAAAACATCAGGCTGCATTGTTTAGAGAGGCCAGGAGAGTTTCATGTTAGATAAAAATCTGAATTTACCCTCAAAGACTTGGAATAAATACATCATTGAAATTCTCACCCTCTAAATGTAGACATGAAAATACCATTGGGCATCTGCCTGCCTATCACCATGGAGATGTTATGATTCACATCTGATTACAGGAAAGCCGGGCTTTTCATCAAGAGCTTGGCCAAACCTTCGCCTTTCTTCTAATCTCAGTAATAATTCATGGCTGAACTCCAGAAGCTTATAAATTTTGTTTGTGTATTTTTTATATTTATTCCCCTTTTGGAAATTAGGCTTTTGCATATACAAGAAAAGATGTGATCATTCAGATCTGTATCATACTCTTATCCTTTAATTTTTGCATGCAAATTTGTGGTGTTTGTATGGAAGGGATTGAATTGTTTTGTGGGGAAAATGTAGGCGTATTGATAACATCAAATGCCTAGAGTACCTTGGTCTTCACTTAAAAAGAGATTCTTCATTATGCTTATTTTGAATAAACAGAAAATGTCTGTCCTCTGCCAATTTATAATATATTGCAGACAAATAGCAGAATCCAGTTCCTATGTCATTTTACCAGAGGGCCCTCTGAAATTTGCTTCCTTTTGCTTATTGAAAACCATTGTATAAGAATGTTCACTTACTCCCTCAGAGAAACACTTCAGGTAACAATTTCGTAGGTACTGCTACGTTGGGGAGTAAAATGAGGTGGTAAATTCAGTTTAAGAGAAGTTTATAATCATAGCCTTTTTGTGTGTGTGTGTGTGTGTGAGTTGCCCTGTAAATAGGAAGGTAAATGCAATCCGCTATGACTATGCCAACTCAGTGTATGGGTGGTGGTGATGCTGTACCCCTGTGTTTCCATCTCCCTATTGTTATGCAAAACCTCTAGGTGGACAGCATAATTTGACATAAGTCAGCATTCACAGGCATAAGGGTCGGGGTTGCATGGGTCCCTGTTTTCTTGACTTCCTGCAGAAAAGAAATGCTTAGGCTGGAATGTAACTAGATACACTGAGGATCTGGGCTCCAGAGAAGAGACCTTGTTCTGTTGCTGCCTTTTTTATATGGTAAGCCTGAGAACAACCTTGAATGGAGCGAATAAGCATTTTGGGCTTGAGGCCCTGGCAGCATGAGCTCAGGGCCACCTGTTTAAAGAGGAGTCCTGGGGATTGCCAGCTGCCCACTATCTAGAGATTTGGGGACCTTTAGATCTGTGAGAAAGTAAGTTTGGGCATAGGGTACCAGCTGTCTGTTGTCAATAAATGAAGAGCTAGTCCCTGGCATCATTCATCAGAGACTTTCGCTTGTCTTTGTGCCCATTTATGAATTGAAATATTGCTGCTAGCACCTATCTATTGTTAAACCTATTCATTGGTACAATTGTATACAATAGGTAAATGTGAGCGATTGTTTAAAAGTAGACTCAACTAAGTTTGAAGTAGAATTGTAGGCAATGGTGTGCAGATAAATGTTCCACAACTGGCTAATGGTGGTAAATGGAGAGTTGAAGAGGGCTGATTTGTGGAGTTTGCCAATTTCCTTGGTGTAAATACTCCCATCATAGCCAATATTGAACTGCCAAATTAAAATGACTGAATGCAGAATTGAGAAGAGATACTTAATCAGCTTCTGCCAGGTGCTATTAGCCAGAACCTCACTGATTCTATGTATTAGCTGGATCATTTTGCAGCGCCAGATACCATCAGCAATAGCTAGTGATATCTTTATTCACTAAAATGCAGAGATCGAGGAAAATGTGTTTCCATTTGAATTTTGATGACTTATTTTTGGTGTTCAGCTGTGGGACAATCTTGCTTTATAATGCAGCCTCTTAAAGATGCTTTTATAAACACTGAGAAAGGAATAAGATGATTTCAGTGAGAAGAAGCAAATCTGTTCTGCTAACTATGGTAAATATCTTTAGATGTATTACAACGGAATCGTCCTTTTTCAGCCTCACTAAGATCTTCACCTAAAGAGGAACATTTTAGGCTGAAACTTTTAGCTCTTATTAAATGATAAGCATGTCTTTGAGTGCTTTCAGACTGCCTCTTTTCTTTTTTCACTTGTAATTTGGTGAACTCTACCTAGGAGATAATATATGAAATTACAAGATAATATATAAAATCACAAGTGAGTGAATATTAATCCAATGTCCAAATTGAAGGTGGCCTTCCTGAAGTCTCTATACAAATCTTCCCTGACCATAACATCCCTAGGGAGGAAGGTTCCATAATTTATCTTGCTTGGTTGGATTTAGCGACTATTGGCCTACTGGATAGCAAAGGGCCTTTGGGGAGCGGGGCTGAGCCAAGGCGGCTCTCGCTGCGGCCTAATAACCCCAATGCTGGCTCTCAGGCACCAGCTGACCTCTGAGAAGCAGAGTTTGGCATTTTCTTTCACTCTCAGCCCCAGGGTCAGTTCACACTGGCCAGTCTTTTCAGGGCTGTCTGCATACTTGACTGGGCCTTGTCCCAATTTTTTTCTTATTTGGGAATTTCCCTTTTTCCCTCCATGTCCTAATAGGGAAACCTCCCTTTATCCTTGTTCAACCTTCACTGACTTTCATCAGACAGCTTAACCAACCTTCCCTTATCTTTTCTCATTGAAATATCTTCTCTCCGGATGGCTATTTATGTGTACACAGAGCTGATCAATGGCTCTGTTGTTTGATATTTATATGTTGTAAGTGTCCGTCCCTTTACTGAAATTTTTGAGGGGCATTAACGGGTCTGAGTCCTTGGATTATAGCCGACTTAGTCTGGGCCAGGGCATCCCTAGGGCTTGTCAGGAATCACTGATGTCCAAAAGAGAAGGTGGCCAGGGCAAAGAACACAGTACATGCTCTAGCAAGCACCCGAGCTTCCTATATGATCTCTGCATAGAGGCGGATGCCCTTGTAACTTGAATGTAGCATGAAAGCTCATGCTCTGGAAAGGCAGGGAGAACCAAAAGAATGAATTGCTGGCTTTTTGGTATTTTACTAGCTGCCAAAATTTTCATCTGAATTTTTGGTCTGATTTTTTTCATCTAATGACTTCCAGGCCTGACCCATACCCTCTCGGCTGTCCTGAGCTGAGATCACTCACTGCATTTGATTTTATTTGCAGGATGTCCAGATCTTGTGCTTCAGTCTCAAGGTCCCTAGAGTCCTATGAGCTGGCGGTAGGACTACAGAAAGTAAACGAAAGACAAATTGTAAGGAAACAAGTCCTTAGACGTGCCTCTTGCCTCACCCTGGGAAGGACTTACTTCACCTCTAGTCAGTGACCACATGATGTGGGAAAGAGAAAAGAGGCAGTAATAAAATCTCACAGATCCTTCTTAGTGCTGACAAGGGTCTTGATAGTTCTACTGTGAAAATGGGTTCCCTAAGAGAGTAGGCTGACCACTTTCTGTGCTGTTACTGTATCTACATTAAGTGTTTAGGAGGAATTCATGGCAAAATGACCTTGGAAAGTCAAACATTATGCCCAATCTAAGTGAGCTATGGAAATGAGGTATGCATGTCCTAAACCTGAGAGAGTCAGTCGTAGTTTTGTGGAACACTTTGGCTTACATCTCCTCCAAAGGGCAATTTAAACTCATCCCAGTGATCTGCAACCTCAGGCACTGTTCGTTGCTTTTTATTTATTAAACAGTTGAAGACCACAGATTTATACCTGGCTTCACCAGACTTGAATAGTTCAGTCAAGAGATATTGTTTTATCCAATGTGGTAGAGAGGACATCCCAACAAGCCTTTCTAAACCATAATTGCAGGGAAAGCAATAAAAATTCATACAAATTTCATGATCCAGGACTCTACACCACACTAGACAAGATGTACTTTCCGCAGTAGTTACCCGCTCTCTCTTTCCCATCTGGTTCTTGCAGGAATCTCCCTTTTCTTATCTCACTTAGACAGAGGTTACTTACACAGGGTTTCAGGAGCATTATGAATTTATTTATTTTAATTTTTTCTTATTTCAGCCTACACCTGAGTCAGAGCTTCAATATAACCATCCCCTACACCAGGGGTCCTCAAACTTTTTAAACAGGGGCCAGTTCACTGTCCCTCAGACCATTGGAGAGTGTGCACTATGGGCCCGGGACGAGTCAGATGCTAAGCAGGACAGGCAGCGGTGGCAAAAACATCTGGAGGGCCAGATAAATGTGCTAGGCAGCCCACATGTGGCCTGCAGGCTGTATTTTTAGGACGCCTGCCCTAGACAGTGTACATTGCACCTATTAGGTGTGTATATACCCAATCCCCACTGCCCCTTCCCACCTGCCTGATGCCAGATGAATGTTATTACCATATGTACACATAAGTGCTGATCAGTTAATACCAATTTGATGGTGAGTACATGTGGTGATTGTTTTTCCATTCTTGGGATACTTCACTTAGGAGAATGGGCTCTATCCAGGACAATACAAGAGGTGCTAGATCACTATTGTTTTTGTGGCTGAGTAGAACTCCACAGTTTAGATATACCACATTTTATTAATCCACTCATGTACTGATGGGCTCTTGCGGTGTTTCTGCATCTTTGCAATTGTAAATTGTGCTGCTCTAAACATTGAAGTGCAGATGTCTTTGGTCATATAACCCTGAACATGCCCAATCTCATCTGATCTTGGGAGCTAAGCAAGGTCAGACCTGGTTAGTACTTGGATGGGAGCATTATGCATTTAAATATTAACTCTTTGCTATGTCTTAATATAAGAATGGAAGGATGCCTTACCAAAGTAAGAACTGCCAGTTCTTTTTACAAACACCAGCAACATGTACTATCCTACATCTTTCCACAGAAGACATGGAAAGATTTTGCTCCAAATTCTTTTAGGAATGAGGGAGGGTACAAATAAATAAACTATTCCCAAGGATCACTAGTCCAACCCAGGAAAAGAATGTTATATGTGCATAATTTTTTCCTCATTATGCTATATTTAGGCAGAACTTTTTGAATGGCATTACTTATAGAAAAGTGGTTGCTTTGTCAATGTGAATGTTTACTTGGAGTGCGAGTCTCGTGGCACATGATAGAATGGACAGAGCGAAATAATAAAACTGTCTCGTGAAAGGACCTGAGAACCTCGCTGATTCTGTGTATTAGCTGCATCATTTTGCAGTGCTGGATACCATCAGCAAGAGCTAGCTATATTTTCATTCACTAAAATGGAGGAAAATGTGTTTCCATTTGAAATGTGAAGGAGGAAAGGGGTGACTTGGATCAGGAAAGGAAGAGGGTGGGCAGCAATGAGGAAGTCAACCTTGTCACACACACACAAAAAATGGTCCTAAATGAGGAGGGAACTTTCCTCCCAAAGGATCAGTGGCTAAATGAAAGTAGCAAAGGAGGCCGGTGCGGTGGCTCACGACTGTAATCCTAGCACTCTGGGAGGCCGAGGCGGGCGGATTGCTTGAGGTCAGATATTCGAAACCAGCCTGAGCAAGAGCGAGACCCTGTCTCTACTATAAATAGAAAGAAATTAATTGGCCAACTAATATATATAGAAAAAATTAGCCGGGCATGGTGGCGCATGCCTGTAGTCCCAGCTACTCGGGAGGCTGAGGCAGCAGGATTGCTTGAGCCCAGGAGATTGAGGTTGCTGTGAGCTAGGCTGACACCATGGCACTCACTCTAGCCTGGGCAACAAAGTGAGACTGTCTCAAAAAAAAAAAGAAAGAAAGAAAGTAGGAAAGGCCTGAGGGGAAAGTAAGAGGAAGATCATTTTAAGCTTGTCAGAGCTGAACTCTAAGTACCCCATGGTGTGCCTGTACATTGTGGCCCTCACTTTACATCCTCTGGGAAAGACTCCTTAAACAGGAGACTTACTAAACAGCACGAACAACAAGACCAGTCCCAAGGGCAATCCAAGGAAGGAAATCTTGCTTGTGCCTTGTTTGGTAGCAACAGAACTGACCAGAAGCTAAGAGACCAAGTTCCAACTTCAGCCTCCGGAGATTAAGGTCAGACTTTTTTTGTTTTAGCCAGAAAACTATAGGCCACAGCTACTGTTTCCTTTAGCTGACACGGCTACTCTTTCTAAGCAGAGCTAGCTATTCTACACACGCTTCACCCCTCTAAGTGGTAAAAAGAAGAGTTTATATTGTCATCATCAATTTTTCTAATTTCAGGGGCTTAAAATTGAATTTTTATTATTAAGCTTCTATACATTTTCACTTTCACTTAGAAAACATGCTTATGATGTCATAATTTTGTAGGCATGGGAATTAGGAAGTTTTAATAATGTTACATTCCAAGACGATAATATGTTGCCAAACTTATGGGTGCTTCAAGTTTATTCCTTCTAACATGTTTGGCATGGTTACATAATTTGTGTGCCTTTGCTCATCCTGGTGCCAAGAGGAGCAAAGGGCTGAGGTGGTGAGGGTTGCCCAGTGATGACATTGTCTAGTGCTAAACAAGCCACTAATCCTGCCCTGTTGCCCACTTTCTGTATTCATGACATGGGAGGAATAGTGCTTTTCTCTCCTGTAATATTTCTGGAGTTTATGAATAATAAAAAGAGTAACAGAGAAGCACTCAGCCTAAATTTTATATATTATATCAAGCACCCTTATTCTTCCTCATGTATGTTTGTTTTGACACATAAATTAGGAGAATTGTCTCTGATCCTTTGAATTATCCACATAGAGTGTGATTAAGTACTTCTTCAGTGGGAGCCAAGTAAACATTATGGACTTACAAAATGAGAAAACATGTAATCTTGGATGCAATTGTGGATGATAAATAAATATTGTTTTAGTTATTTACAATTCGTAAAGCACTTGTGTTATCCTTGTTTATTGTATACTTTCAGGTATCCAGAAAAGTACTCATTTTTATTTAATGCAATGCTTCTAGGGAGAGCTTGAGAAAAATCTATTACCACTAATGAGATCCAACCACCCTTCCCTTTTCTCATTGCTCCTATTCAACAGGGACCATGTCCAGAAAAGTGCTCTGTTTTTATATTAATCAGGAAAGACTATGTCAGCTGCAATATAGCAAACCCCCAAACATCAGTGGTTGTTAACCATGGAGGTGTATTCCTAACTCATGCTTTATGTCCACTCCAGGTCACCTGGGGGCCCTTCGACACATCCTAATTCTCAGGGGTGCAGGCTGATGGCACATCCACAGTGCGGAGCACTGCCAGTTACTGTGGCAGTCTGGGAATGTGGCAGTTCACATGCTGACTCTCCAAGATTTCCACCTGGCTGTGACACCTGTCACTCCCACTCATTTTGTACCTCTGCCCATCTGGGTGCCAACAGGTTTCATTGGCCAAACAAGACACATAGCCACACCTAACTTCAAGGATTTGGAAATGGCAATCTTACTATATGCCAAAAAGAAAGAGATCTAAAAATATCAACAGACAATACTAATGATTACTAATTATTGGCAGTAGACCTGGACCTTGGCAAAATTGTGAAGAGAGAAAATTTTATTTTGAGTTTCCTGACTCTCAACATCACTTCTGTCCTCTGTTCCCTCGACTTTCCTCCCTTTGGCCCCTTGGGTCACCCAGGGCCCTTTCTATCCATCATCAGAACTGGTGGTTGTGACTATTATATATTTTTGCTAGTTTGTCTAATTTTGAAGTCATCGTTATTATCTTCCGATATTATTTACATTTCTAGCTTTATCTCTGATGATGGAATTAAAAATGTTTTCCCCATTAATGGGTGGAGAGAGGTTATTTTCCTGTGGAGCAGTTGGGGATTAAGAGGGCAGAGGTGAGGGAGAGATCTAAATTCACACCCTGCAGATGGAAGTGCATGCATACAGCTGTCTCTGCCAGGGAGCCATAACCAGCTAGGAGATGGCAGTCCCTTTCCTCGAAGAGCTTTCATTATAGCAGTGAGGGAAACACACAGAAACACAAAGACATACCTATAAGACAAAATGACCTCCCCACAAAAATATAGGGCAAAAAATTTATTAAGTGTGTGATCAACAGAATAAGGATGTCCCAAAGATGTCCATGTGCTGACCCCAAGAACCTGTGAATATGTTATTTTATATGACAAAAGGGACTTTGCAGATGTAAGTAAATAAGGATCTCGAGATGAGAAGATTATCCTCAATTATTCATCCCAAAGATGAATAACAGTTCTTTATAAGAGGGAGGTGGTAGGACGGTCGGAGATAGATAAGAAGATGTAGCAACCAAACCAGAAGTTGGCGTGATGTGACCACAAGCAAGAAACGTGAATAGCTTCTAGAAAATGGAAAAACCAAAAAATGTAAATGGCTTCTAGAAAATGGAAAAATTCTCCTCTAGAGCCTCCGGAAAGAACACATTCTGCCAACATCTCGATTTTAGTTTCTTAAGACTGATTTCAGACTTCTGACCTGCAGAACCGTAAGATAATAAATTTGTGTTGTTTTAAGCCACTAAGTTTGTAGTAATTTGTTATAGCAGAAATAAAAAACTGATACAGAAAGACTTTTTAAAAAGTGGTTCAGAGCATGGGATTCAAGGTCAAGCAGAGATGAGTTTGAATTCTAGGCGAGCCAAACCCTCACTGGGAGTGTTGGGTCAATGTACATAATCTTTCTACTCCTCAGATTCCTCGTTGGTAAAAGCAGGGCAAAGTTAACAGCTACTTATAAGGTTACTGTGAGATAAAAATCAGATATTATTTATTTGGTCCACAGTTGGCTTCAGTGAGCATTAAATACAAACTTAGACTCATAAACATGACTGTGTATGAGGTGGCAACGATAGCAGTAATGCTTTGTATCCACATAGAAATAGAGCATCATTATATAAACAAATCCCATGTAATCCTTAGTTAAACCTCATGACAGAAGTCAGAACCAGCCAAGGGCCAAGACTGGTTGCAGACAAGCATGACTTGGCATGGCTAGTGTAGATGGCTTCGTGGAGCTCAAATGACACCTGAGCAGAGTTTTGATGGAAGATATATTTTTTTCTCAGTTCAAAAATATCTCCTGAACACAAAATGTGCATTATATACCTATGATGTGGCCTGCACTGCCCCAGGCCCCAGAATGAAGGTTACAAGTGTTGTCAAAGAGAAGCAAAGTATATTAGGCAAGAGGGTGGCATTTGCTTGGCTGTATGCATCCAGCCCATCATTCATTAATGAGCATCACTTCTAGCAGCCAATGCCTTGAATGTTTAAAATGTTGTATCCTGTAGGATGATGGTTTTGCAATTTCAGCAAAAAACTTTCTTTATCATTGTGTTTCCCCAAATTTGACTGTATATTGCTGTGGAGAGCTAAGGACAGTTCACGTGAAACTAAGAGGCATTGACTTTGAAAGTTTGCACTCATGGTTCATTGTGTGAACTTTGCTATGACCAGGGTTCAGGCTCCAGTACCTGTGTGACACCCACCAAAATTATTTAGCCTCAATTACCTCCTTCTGAAATAGGATCAATAACAGCACCTACTCTCTACATCTGCCTTGGCAGTTATAGTAAGCACTCAATGTCACACATTGGTATAATTATTCTCAGTGAGAATGTTAAAAAGATGTCAGTTTATTAAAATAACTAAAAGGGCAAATATTAAGATAACGTTTCTTGAGGGCAACTTATTAGGAGAGAGTTTTCTATTCTCTTGCCCCATTTTTACAAACATTCCCAGAATATATTTTCTCTTTTATATATTTCTCCAATATCTACATTTGTTTCTTTTCTGGAGAACAAATTGAGAAAGCAAAAGACCTATCCCTTTGATTTTAGGGGTTAAATAAAGAAAACAATAGCAAAGTCCTAGGGTCTCAAATAGTTTGTTGTTGTTGTTGCCATGCTTTGTTTTGCTTTGCTTCTATTAAAAATGACCTTAAAATCTCTTTTCTTGACAAAACCCCACCACCTTTTTTATTTTTAATTTTTCAGCATCCAGATTGGAAGTACTTTATATCTACCTCTTGATTGGGACTACAAAACTCCTACTCTTGGCTCCTAGAAACTTGCTAAACTTTTAATTGCTAAAATCTCTCTTTAAATTTGAGGACATCTGTGGGCATGGATTTCTTTGGCTTCCTTCTCGCCCGCTTTTGCTGCATTTTATATAAACATTTCCAAGCTGCCTCACACAGATTCCTGTATGGTTCCCCCTAGAAACTTGTTTTGAGCCTGAATACTTTCCATTTATGACCACTCCATGTTTCCTACCCGTGGGCCAATTTAGACCCAAGGCCCTAGTGTTCTTTCCATTCCATGAGTGGGTAACAGCTGACAAGAGGTGAGTAACGGATGGGCAGTTCACTGCAAGCCGTATTTTGTTTTGCAACATTGAGAGTGATGATCTTGCAAAGAAAAAAAAAAAAAGAGTATTCCATATTGTGGGGTCCTGCTCCTTTCACTGGACCTCCTCCCGGGAGGAGGGCAATGGAAACACTCCCAGGAGGCCGAGTCAGCTAACACAGCATCCTTTCTACATGCTGCTTCCTAAGCTGAGTTCCCTAAGCCTGTTTGCTTTCTTTTTGCAAGCCTTATTGAGGTATAATTGACAAATAAAATTATATACATTTAATGTGTACAATGTGATGATTTAATATATGTGTACACTGTGAAATAAATATAATAATAAGTTAATTAACACATCCATCATTTGTCATAGTGAATTTTGGGGGGTGAGAAAAAGTAATATATGCTCTCTAAGCAAATTTAAAGTATACAGTTCAACATTACTAACTATAGTCACCATACTGTACATTAGATACCCAGAACTTATTCATCTTATAATTGAAAGTCTGTATTCTTTGATCAACATCTCGCCTTTCTACCCCAAACCCCAGCCCCTGCCAACCACCGTTCTACTCTCTGCTTCTGCGTTCGACGTTTTTAGACTCCATAGGTTGCATCATGTAGTATTTGTTTTTTTGTGCCTGGCTCATCTTGCTTCACATAGTGCCCTCTGGGTTCATCCATGTGGCTGCAAATGGCAGGATTTCCTTCTCTATTAAGGCTCCATAGTACTACACTGTATGTATATGCCACAGTTTCTTTGTCCCTTCACCTGTTGATGGAGACTTAATGTGCTTCCATATCTTGGCTATTTGTGAATAATGCTGCAATGGCCATGGGAGTGCTAATGTTTCTTTGAGATCCTGATTTCAATTGTTTTGGGTGCATATCCAGAAGGGGGATTTGTGGATTATACGGTATTTCTATGTTTAAATTTTGAGGAACCTCCATACTGTTTGTAGAATGTCTGTAAGCCTTTTTCTAACAGAATGACTTTCATAGACTGGACACAGCTCACTGCTCTGCCAGTGTCTGTGTGAGTGTAAATGCAAGCATGTGTGTGTGTGTGCGTGTGTGCACAAATGTGTGCAATTTGAAAAGGGTTATAGAACAAGAACAAAAACCCTAATAGAAACTGGGTAAATCTCAGTTTGGGATTGGTCAGAGGGACCAGAGATACTTCCATAGCTGTGTTTCTGACGAGTCTCCTCCACAAGGCGGTTACGGGGACGACGCCATATGATGGCTATGCCGTGCCTGTGCCCCACGCCACAGTCAAACACTCCTCCTCAGACCCGTGTGTGTGGAACAGAAACTTAGTCTACTCCTCCCCGGAGTCAAAATGTTTGAGAAGGTTCACTTTAGAATTGCTTTTCAGGAAAATATGAAAGCAGTTAGTAGTTTCATGATAAAAAAAATTAAATTATTAGGTAGGGAAGGCAGAAAAAATTTTAAAAATATTAAATTATTAATAGCTATATTCCAATGGATCAGACCATTAAATTTTTAACTGGCTAACCTTTGAAATAAATACCAGTTCTAGTAAAATATAAAGCAATTGTGTCACATAGGCTATATATATATATATATATATTTTTTTTTTTTACAGTTTAGAAAACCATAAAGGTTTCCCAGGCAAAAGCCACTTGAGATGTGAGTTCCTTGCTAACTGTTGGAACAACTCTTGGGGAAATACTAGAAGTAGAGGAAAAGTTGACTGAGGCATCCTGTAGAAAATATGCGGCTTGAGATTTGTTCAAGAATTGGGTAGGGTGAGAAGCTATGTGGCATTCCTGTAAACTCCCCTGGCCCCTCACCCATGGAGACCTTGCTAACCAAGCTCCACACACCTGGTGAGTATCCTTCTCAGCACAGTGAGGTCCCCTGCATTTCAAGGTAAGATGGACTGTTTGGGTAAAGGGTTAAAGTCATTGTTTCCATAGCAGCTACTAGGAATTTGTCTTAAAGTGACTTTGTCCCTGGCTAATCTATGCCCCCTCATTTCCAGAAACTAAAGCCCACTTGTTCTGGAGCTCTATTTTTTTTTATTTCGGCATATTATGGGGGTACAGATTTCAAGGTTTCAATAAATGCCCATTCCTCCCCACCCCCCATAAGTCTGAGTCTCCAGCATGACCATGCCCCAGATGGTGCACTTCACACTCATTATATATGTATATACCTGCCACTCTCTCCCCTCCCCCCTGCCCAATACCCTATTACTGTAGTACCTATGTGTCCACTTAGGTGCTACTCAGTTAATACCAATTTGCTGGTGAGTACATGTGGTGCTTGTTCTTCCATTCTTGGGAAACTTCATTTAATAATATGGGTTCCAGCTCTAACCAGGAAAATATAAGATGTGCTATATCACCGTTGTTTCTTAGAGCTGAATAGTACTCCATGGTATACATATACCACATTTTATTAATCCATTCTTGGATCGATGGGCACTTGGGCTGTTTCCACAGCCTTGCAATTATGAATTGTGCTGCTATACACATTTGAGTGCAGGTGTCTTTTTGTAGAGTGTCATTGGATCTTTTGGGTAGATGCCCAGTAATGGGATTGCTGGATCAAATGGCAGATTCACTTGTATAGCTTTAAGGTATCTCCATATTGCTTTCCACAGAGGTTGAACTAGTTTGCAGTCCCACCAGCAGTGTAGGAGTGTTCCTCTCTCTCTGCATCCACGCCAGCATTTATTGTTTGGAGACTTTTTGATAAAGGCCATTCTCACTGGAGTTAAGTGATATCTCATTGTGGTTTTGATTTGCATTTCCCTGATGATTAGAGATGTTGAGCACTTTTTCATATGTTTGTTGGCCATTCTTCTGTCTTCTTTAGAAAAATTTCTGTTCAAGTCCTTTGCCCACTTTTTAATAGGGTTATTTTAATTTCTCACATTTCTCTAATTTATCTTGATTGAGAGGGGAGAATTTGGCATCATTAAAAATGGAACAAAAATATAATGTGTTTATGCTTCAAGCCTTAAATTGGGCATCATGTCTCCCAGAGGGTCCACTGGGAATGCTCAAATTTGCTTAAGTGCCTCTTTAAATCTTCCTTTACTATATCACTCAGGGCAGTAAATTGGAATAATCAGCCAGTCTGTGCCTATCATACCTAGACTATATGGCCTGTGAAGGCAGGTAAGATTGTATTGCTAATGAGGTCCAACCTTAAGCCTAAGCCATGCTCTCCTTAGAAATTAGGCCTCCCCATTAGACCAATGGCCTGAGTTCCTGTTTGCATAAGTGACCAAGCAGCCCCTTTTGGAAAGAACTCACCCCATGAGAAGAGGGGACTAAGATATACCCAGTTCACACCAAGAACAGTGGATAATCCTGAACACTGTAACCATACCACAGATTCTCAGCCCTTCTAGACTTCTGCTTGAGACTTAGGGTAAATATGATTCAACAAATAAGAGCAAGCTAAAACCAAAAACAGTCGTTTTGCTGAAACCTCTTAAGGATATTGAAAGTTCCAGGTTTTGGTAACATGAATGCTGGAGTCTGGAGATGCCTACCCCAACATTGGGCACTGGCAGCCTCTGGTGAGGCCTTGGGCACAGATAGGGGTAGCTCTGTGGCTGGAAGCTGGAGAGAAGCAGAAAAATACACATCACATGGCAGCCCAGACACTCAGTGCACAAAGCACCTGCTAGTCACCATTTAAGGACTCCTTGGAAGGTCTGGGAGGAGTTGAAGAGAGGCTTGAAGTTCCCACAATACTGTTAAGGGCTAGAACCATGGAAATACCATTAATAGTTACAACTCTTGCCGCTCTGTTTTTATCACTCATCTCGGATGGCCTAAAAGATATGCACACATGCATATATTATATATAACAATTATAATTATTAATATATTTGTATATTATATTATATATATTTGTGTGGTGTGAATTCTTTGGTGTCAAGGATAGCATCTTGTGTATGAAGTTTAGAATTTTTAATTAATAATTGACAATAGGCATCATTATGCAAAGCTTTTTTTTTTTTTTTTTTTTTTTACTGATTTCCATTTTGAATAAACACAGTTATTTTATTTTAGGTCCAGAATAATTTTTTCTCAGCCCTAGTCAAAGAGGCCTGGAATGGGTTTGCATGAATATGTATTACATGCACATTGTGAACAAGTTTTGGGAGGCGAGACAGTATGATGACTCCATCGGAAACCCCATTTTCAGAAAGTACCTTGAGACATTTTATAAGCCTCTGCTGTCATATAAAAAAAAAATCCTTGTGCATAATGTTGGCAAACAAAATCATTGTTTTCTGTAAACTCTCTCTTTTAATACACAAAAAGTTCTGTTCTTGGAACAATCTCAAGTTACTTTTTAAGGATAAACTGCAGTAAAGTGAGTTCTCTCACATTTTTAAGGGCATGAGGTTCTGAGGCTTAAATATATATATATATATATATATATATATATATAATATCCTTTCATATTTTAACCTGAACTTGACTAAAAAGAATAAAGAGAAACCTTTATTATTATATGACAAATGGCAAAATTTTATGATGGGCTGTGGCTTCTCAGGTCTGGCCAATTCTCAGATTCTGCTAAAGTTTACTATGCAAAAGGACAAATGATTCATATCTTCTCCCAGAGGAAAGCATTCACTGCAACGTACTGTCATTAAAGGAGTTAATACTAACCCCTCAAATTTAAATAAGAATTTATACTTTCAAATTTATTTTATTATACATACTTAATCTCAATTTGTATAGTTAAAATTACTCTTGCTATCTTGGCCTTCATGCATCTTGGCTGGACTTCATAGGTTTTCAGATTTGGATAATGTTTTCTAAGATCTCATTAAAAATTTACCTAATTAGTTTAAGCACGTAAGTTATAAATGCTAGACACTGTGTATTCATATCCATCATTATGCAGCAGGTACTTAGTCTACACATGATAGATGCATGAAAGTTATCTCTCCAGCTAGTCTATAGTCTAATTGAGTGATATTATCACATTTTATGTTCCCCCTGGATCCACATATTCCCTGTGCCTATGAGGGTCAATAAATTGAGTAGATGGTTTATATTCTCAGCTTTAGGCATGAAGTAGCCCTTGTTCCTGCAGGCAAACAGTATAGAGCAGATCCAGACAGATTCCCACAGTGTTTTATGACATTTGCTATTAGAGCTGGTAAGTTTCTCCAAGGTTAAGTAAGGTCTTAAAAAAAAAAATAAGCTCCCAAAATGAAGAGACATGCTCATGTATTATGATTTATTTATTTATTTATTTATTTTTTTGCTGAAGTGCAAGTGAAAGTCTCAGCTAGTGTTTTCCTGACATGGTCGTTCTGAAAATGAATCTGTTCAATTGCTACCTTTCAATTATCAACTCAATTTTTTCAATTAACTTTCAATTTAGTCTTCACTGCTTTCCCATGAAGCTACAGGACTGAAAGGGCAATGGAATTAGAACCATCTAGTCTAGAACCACTTGGTCTGCAGTCATCATTTCTCTCATTAAAGAGGCCCAGGAGGGTGTATTAAAACCCATTGAAGATAAAGCAACATCAGAGATAATAATAGAGTTATTTTCTAAATCATGCCTATAATATTACTGGTGTATCTTTCTGGAAAAAAAGTTCAAATTCCTAAATGCAAGAGGTAGAGGTGCCTAATGAGATGTTAAATCTATTCATTCATAGATACTTTTGGGTATGCAGAAAAATTCAGTTTAAAGTCTAGCCAAGATTCTTTCCTTTTTCACACAAAGAAAAAGTTTAAAAGCAACCATTTTTTTTTTCTGGGACAAAACTTGGTTATTAAAAAAAAAAAATCAGTTTTCTTCTCAGCAAGAAATGCCTTATAAATGGAAAATATGATCAAATTACTCTTCATTTTCAGTCTTCACTAGGTCCCTGTTGGCCTGCAAGGTAAAATTGCAACTCCTTAGCATGGCGTATAAGATCCTTTCTGATCTGTGCATGGCACCATACCAGGACCATGATGGGATCGACACATGTCACTCCTCACCAAATCCTTACAAAATAACATCATGCGTCCAGGTTAGAGCTTAGAGATACAGAAAGATTGCCCAATGCCACATAGCAGTAAGGTGGGCATAGTTAGAACAGAACATCTGACATCAGATATTGTCTAATCATACTTTGCTAGCTTCTCAATTTCATTGCAGAATTTACACAAAAATATGCCTTGGAAAACAGACAGGGAAAAAGAGAGAGACATATATGCACATACATGTGCACATACAGAGAGAGATGGACATGCATGCACATGCACATAGAGAAAGAGAGAAAGAGATGCACACACATGTGCACATACAAAGACAGACAGGCAGACATGCATGCACATGCACGTGCACATACAGAAAGAGAGAGAGAGAGAAAGGGAGAGAGGAGTTCTTTTCCCATTCAAGTAGAAATGTGCAGGAAGAACTGGCTGGAGAATATGACAGTGAAGACGGTGAAGATGAGCTGACTCACTGATCTTTTTGTTTCATTCCCATGTCCCAGAGCATGGGAATCTCTTGAGAAAATTTTAAATCCCTGGAGGGAATTTTATTTCTTTTTAGCTCACAGCATGTGTTATGATTAACCATCATTCCTCTTAGAGTAGCAGATGCCATTAAAGAAAATTCACAAACCCTGTACAGCAGTGACCTAAAGGAATGTGCTACTGGCCCCAGGAAAGAGCCAAAGGCTAGGCCTGTGCCATCCAATGTGGCAGCCGTGGGACATGTGAGGCTAATCGAATTGCAAAGTGCCATAAGTTAAAACACACACTGCATTTCAAAGCCCCAGTACAGAAAATAGCTAAAATATCGCATTAATCATGTTATATTGATTACCTGTAGAAAAGATAATATTTTGGATGCATTGGGTTGACTTGAATGCATCATTAAAATTAATTTTACTGGTTTCCGTTTTTAATGTTACTATTGTAAAATTTAAGAATATATATGTGGCTCACTTTACATTTCTACTGGACAGCTCTAGTCTGGGCAGAAGTGGATTCTTTTCATATTTCCTTCCCAGGAGTCTACAACTTCAGGGAAGTGTTGGAAGAGAGGGGTATCTTATAAAATGCAGAACGAATTAGCACTTGTTTTTTTAATCCGAGGCTTACTGGGGACAGCATCTCTCCAACACATGTGGGCTGAGAACACAGTTGTTCACAGAGCTGCCAAGAGAACTGGCTGTGGCCTCCATGAGCTGCAATTTCCAAGATCCATGTATCCTAGAGGAGTTTTGATCATGTTTTTCTGTTACTCTGTGTTCGAATCACAGCAATAGCCATAGAGCACCAGAACCTAAAGAGTAGCAGTGAATGCTCCAAATCTCTAAGTAATACTTTTCTATGATGATCCTGGATGAGGCAGCATCACTCATCTGGACGAGAATAAAATCTATAAAACCAGTTGAGTAGGTCATTGATGGTCCCCTTTCTGTGGACTTCTAATTTCCAGTGCTCACATCATCCATGAAAGCTTCATGTCCAATGTGTCTGTCTGATATAAAACATACAGATGTAGCCACTACAAATAAATGGCTCAAACATTACAGAAGTTAATTTTTCATTCAATTAAAATCCAAACCAAGAGTTTTCAATTGATGGGAGGCCATTTTCCAAGTGGTGCTTCGAGACTTTGGCTCTTCCTATCTTGTGACTCGTTTCACGTTAACACATGAACTCTAAGATCGCAGTGCTCATTTTTGACAAGCTGGAAAGGAAAGTGCCTGATGGTCACAATTCCACTAGTTAGAATTCAGCTGTGGTTTACCTGTGGACCTTCAAAGAAGAGCACCATTTTGGTGGACACAAAGCAATTTCTTATATAGTCTACTTTTCTTGTTCACCAAACACTCTTCCCATACATGAACACACTCATTCTTTCCCCAAGGGGAACAACACAAAGCTCTATCCAGCCACTGCATCCAGTTCAAAGTCCAAATTGTCCAGTGATTTGCAAATCCTCTCTCTCTCTCTCTCTCTCTCTCTCTCTCTTTCTCTCTCTCTCTCTCGATATTTTCAACTTTAGGCCAAGAAATTCACCCCATAGTAGGCATTAAAATGTGTGCACGTGCACACACACAAACACACACACACACACACACATACACGGAAACTTTTTAATCATGGAGTTGATTTGGGTGCCAGAAAAATGGGTTTGTTTGGTAGGTTGCGTCTATGCTAACTTGAGTCAATTACGTGACACCATATAAGCAAATTACAATTGCGTTTGGTTGCTTTTCTATTGATTGAGTTGGAATTTTGCTAATGACAGCTTCAATGCAATGTCTGTATTCCCTTTGCCACAGGAGCATGGAGAATCACTCACCCACCCTTTCTTCAGTATTCCTATCTCAGAGTCACCCCACACATCCCAATTCTAGCCTTTAGCTCATGGTTATCTTGAGAAGTCATGACTAAGTGTGGACAGAAACCTGGTCTAGAAGTTGCAGGGGGTTTTTTTTGTTTGTTTTCTTAACAGTACTTTTCTACTCAGGAAATATGCATCTGGAAGACAGGAGCAAAAATGGGCAATCCTTACTTAAGAAGCAAGGGTCCTAGCTCTTAGCTCTCCCCTGAGTCTCCACACTGCCTCTATTCTTCACACGCTTTTGAAGCTGCTCCTGAAGCTGAATACCATCCCCCAATACCAAGGCACAGCATTTCTGCTCTCATCTCTACCCCACAGCAAATACAAATGAGAGCAAGACCACACAAAATAAAAACAATATATTCAAATGGCTGCTCCAAGTGGAAGTCCAAATCTTCTACTTCCTATATACAAAGCTGGCTTATTATTAAACTCTGAACTTCATCTGCAAAATAGTAATCATCTCTTAGTAGTCCACGGTAAGTACTTAATTCATAATAATTTCTAACTTCTCTTACTTCAGCTTCCTTCAAACTCCAACACCTTTGCATTCACCCACCCACCCACCAACCCACTCCTTGACTGTGGCTTTCAAGATCCTGACTGCCAGATCCAGCTGCTGACCTTGGACATGATTTTTCAACCTCTCCTGCTGCTTTCGTGCTTCTCAGCCCCCGGAGGAGGTGGCTGTAGAGCCATCCTGCCTCCCAGTGTTCCGTTAACTAGTCTGAAAATTCCCCAGTTCTATTACGCCTCAGCCCACTTTTGTTTTATGCCTGTGGCTATTGGTAGCAAAAAACCAGTGGCTGCACCAGCTGAACACTTTAAAGACCAGCCCAAGGAAGCAAAAACGAACTAGGATCTGGCAAGTATGTGAGAGAGATAAGTTTGGATGAAGAAATACATAAGCCAGAGGATACCTGGGAACTGAACACATACTGTGAGTGACATGGAAGCAGGGAGAGAGAGATAAAGAGAAGCCACTGGGATGTGTCATTGCATTAAGTTGAAAGAAGGGGCGAAAAAGTTAGAAATGTAGTGGGGAAGGAAAAAATTAGAATTAAATAATATGGATATGTATATATGAACATATATGTGTGTATATATATATGTAAATTTTATAAAACTGAGTCATGAAAAACAAATTTCTTGCTCCAAACCTTAAGTTAGGGGTCAATTCAGGAAAAAGATCTCAATGTTCTATATACAACTCTCCTCCCCCAGGAGATAAACGTAGCACCCGTTAAACAATCTATATATAGAAAAGGCCAGTGCCCTTAGGAGATGAAGGCTTGATTCATGAGTAATGACGGCCAGTGTCCATTCCAGGAAGCCCTACATCTGCCCTTAACCACGATCCCTTAAGCCTGGATGCCATAGCCATATATGGACGTCTATAGGAAAAGGAACAGAGTTTCTTCCTGGAGTTCCCACAAATGCTGTAAGTGGGATCCAACCTATCTTCAAGTCAGCTCCAATTCAGAGGCAAGGGTCTCCACTTTGATAGGGGCCATCCAGGCCAGAGAGAAGGAAACAGGCACACAGGCACAGGAATGCCTTGCAGGAGGAACATTGCTTTGTTGTGGCATTTCCAGAGCTGAGCCTTCACTGCTGGGAGAGCAGACAGCTGCCACATCAGCCAGACGAAGTGGGCACTCCTGGGGTTTCTCCTTTGTGCCAGCCTTTCCCAATGGAGAGTGCTCCATTCGCATTTCAATGCTAATGGAAACAAGTCACAGGACAATAGTTTATTTGAATAAGGATGCTTTGACCAGGTTCTGTCCCCACAAACTGCCCAGTTCTTGAGAACATGGAAAGCCCCCAGTACTGTAAGAACGTTAACAACATGAACAACTACTACTAACACTGTTGCTATTATATAAATAGCATTATTATCACGATTGCACGGGGAAATGGAATGAATAGCACCACGAATCAAGCATTCTCTTGGAATTTTTAGCATCTGATTTGGAAACATATTTCTTATTCATTGACAAAAGGCAAGGAAACTATAGTAATATCTCCAAAGCCTTACAAAGAATAAATGCAGAAATAGGTTTCAATGCCCGGCTATCCCTCTTTTTTCGTGGTATACAACAATGCAACTGAGGTAAGGATAGAGGAGAGAAAGTGGAAAGTAGCTACAAAGCAAACTGCAGCCAAAGGCCATTTCATCCTATGTTATACCTTGTATCATTTTGGGTTTTGGACAATTTTTCAAGTTGTATATCCAAAAGATATCCTGAAGGGTTAACAGTGTCACAGATTAACACCCTAAGGCTATTGTACTAACACCAAGGCATTATGAAACCACTGGTAAAGAGATTTGTCTTTTTTTTAATTAAAGTTTTTAAATTTTTAGTAATTGTATTCACAGGCAGTTATAAGAAATAATACAAAGAATTTCCAGGTACCCCCCTTGACCTAGTTTCCAATGATAA
This sequence comes from Mirza zaza, assembly GCA_008750895.1. Taxonomy (NCBI): domain Eukaryota; kingdom Metazoa; phylum Chordata; class Mammalia; order Primates; family Cheirogaleidae; genus Mirza; species Mirza zaza. The sequence continues at coordinate 43,229 of VSMD01135462.1, read as the reverse complement.
CATCTTGCAAAAAGTTACTGGAGCAAAACTATAATTAAATATCAACCAGGATATTGATATTGATACAACCCAGTGATCTTATTCAGATAGTCATGTTTCCCTGGTTTACTTATACTCATTTGTGTATGTATGTAGTCCTTTGTAATTCTAGCACATGTATAGGTTTGTGTGTCACATTCTAGATACAGAGCAATCCCATCACGTGGAACCCTTTTGTATTGCTCAAATCAAAGGAACATTTCTCACTGAGTGGTACAGGGGAATATTTGTAATTATTTGTAATTATTTATATTAGCAACTATAAAAACAGTGAAAAAAGAAAAGGCCAACCATATCCTGACCTTATAAATTAGTGATTATTGTGTTTTCATAGGAAGTTTAAACAAACAATCCTTTCTCTGCCCCTTTAATTCATTGTGTAACCATTTTGGGGAGATTGTGTTAGACTCTAAAAAAAAGTTATCAAGAAATATAGTCCCTCAAAGAGAGAGGTATAAGCAACCAATAATATTTTGATAAATACTATCATATAAGAATATACAAAGAACCAGTAGAAAAAAAATATTCAATCAACTAACATTTGTGGCTCTGCTCAATATGCCAAGCATTAGAGAAATACAAATGTGTTAGAATAAATCTAACTCAAGTTTCTCTGGCAGAGATAATGTTGTTTTTTTTTTCTTCTTCTTCTCTACTCAATTTTTATCAAAATTAAATGAGACAAGCACACACAAACAGAGGAATGTAAAAAAGCTGGAAAAGGATCATGGATGTACTCCAGAGGCCTGTTTGGATTGGAATGATTTGCTAAGGGTAAAGAAATTGTTCAGCAAGGGCCTCAGTAATAATGCTCACATACTCTGGGAATTTTTGTATTTTTACCTCCAGCACTTTCATAAGACCATCAAATTCATCAGAACACAGGATTAGATCATTTAATTAAATGAGTGAACCCTGCTTTTGCCTTGTCATGAGGAAATGTTCCATGTTTATACTAAAATTGGATCAGTGAGACCTAAATTACTTGGTATAGATCTGAAAAATCTAATGTTAATATTCCAGAAATAAAAATTAATTCCTTCAAAACTGCATTAATAAAAGATCTATTTGTGGGAGGCATCTTTGCTGTATAAAAGAAATGGAAACATGGTCCTTTACAGACTAAGTGGAGAGTAGAGGTGGTCACACAAATCAACCAGTTAAATAACAGTAAATGCAGCAGGCGATGAGAAAAGAGATGTGCATGGTTTATAATAATGGGTGAATGTTATTTGGAGAATATAGGACTTGAATTAGGCCCAAGAGTTGTGTAGAGAGCAGGGAGGAAGTATGTACCTAGCAGGAAAAAATTGCACAAGCAGGTGAGAAAATGAGTATTAGGTATTCAAGAAGAATGAGAAATACGGGTCTATTTAGAATGTGAAATCCAAATCAGGAATCATGAGAATGGCGGGCTCTGGGGCCAGATGGCTCAAATTCAAATCCCAGATGCCCCACTCACTAGATGTATGAACCGGAGAGTTAACCTCTCCCTGCCTCAGTGTTGTCACCTATAAAATGGGGATGATAATTGTACCCATCTCATGGGATTATAGTGAGTATTAAATGAGATAACTTGTAAAAAAAAAATAACTTCTCAGAGTGCCTTGCATAGAAGTGCTTACTTTATTATGATTACCATTTGCATTATAGTATTAGGTCATTAAATATGAAATGTGCGAATTTGAATCAAAAGTGCGGTGTATTGTTTCTCAAACAAGAAACAGTACAATTAATCAAAGTATGCACCTAAACCAGGGGTCCTCAAATGTTTTAAACGGGGGGCCAGTTCATTGTCCCTCAGACCGTTGGAGGGCATTGGAGAGTGCGGCGCACATTCCACACATGCGCACTGTAGGCCCGGGATGAGTCGGCTGCTAAGCAGGACAGGCAGCGGCGGCAAAAACACCTGGTGGGCCGGATAAATGTCCTTGGCTGGCCGCATGTGGCCGGCGGGCCGTAGTTTGAGGACCCCTGACTAAACTATCAACACAGTTTTGTCATCTTAACAGTAGCTTGTTTATGTCAGCAGTGAATAATCTTGGAGAACAAGTGATGATGAAGTCATGAAAGGCGTTGTCTACAGCTTGTTGAGAACTGAATATTTTTCCTTGCAAGAAATGGTCCAAAGCTTGGAAGTAGTGGTAGTCAGTTGGTGCAAGTTCTGGTGAATACGGTGGATGACAGAGAGTTTCCAAGTCCAGTTTCTGTAGTTTGAGCAGTATTGTTTGTGTGACATGTGGTTGAGTGTTGTTTGCTAGAGGATTGGCCTATCTCTATTGACCAATCTTGACAGCTTAATTACAAGCATCCTCATCATTTCACCGAATTGGTTGTAGTAGACATCTACTATAATCGATTGACCAAGTTTCATGAAGCTATAGTGGATAATGCCAGCACTGGACCACCAAACAGACACCATTAGCTTTTTTTTAATGAATATTTGGTTTTGGACTGTGTTTCAGTACTTCATCTTCATCCAAACATTGTGCTGAACACTTGTAATTGTCAAAAAGCATCCATTTTTCATCACATGTAACAATACAGTGTAGAAATGGTTTGCTTCTATGTTGTGACAGCAAAGAGAGGCAAGCTTTGAGATGTCTCTTCTGATGCTCATTTAATTCATGAGGAACCTGTCTATCCAGCTTCTTTACCTTGCTGATTTGTTTCAAATGGCCCAATATTGTTGAAATAGTAACACCAAAACTTGCTAATTCCCTTGAAGGTTGAGATGGATTCGCTTTCAGTACAGCTTTTAGCTCATCGTAATCCACCCTGATTTCAAGTCATCCACATGGCTCATTTTCAAGATTAAAATCACCAGACAGAACTTCTCAAACCAACGACATACTGTGTGTTCATTAGCCATATCCTTCCCAAACACTTTGTTGATATTTTGAGCTGTCTGTGCTGCATTGGTTCCACGACAGAACTCATATTCTAAAATACCATGGATTTTTGAGTTGGTTTGACATGGTTTCACAAAAATTGCTCTAAAAATTTTTTTTGAAAGATAACTACATGCCAAAAAATGCTTTTGAAAGACTGAGGATGTACCTTCACAATAAACATAAAACAAGAAGTGTCAAAGTGATATGTCAGAGATATCAACTGTCAAACTTAGTCCTTAAGGAAATTGGACATTTCTTAATTATGAGACAATATTTTGGTTGGCCTTAAATGCCATCTTAATATAACAAGAAAAAAAAAACAACTTAAATCTTAACCTGTAAGCAGTAGTATGGCCACCTTAAATAGAGCAGTATGTAGTAAGACATAAGAAGGTCTTTAGGTAGACAGCATTGAAAGGGAGAAAATTGAGACAGAGAAAAACCTTAGGAAGAAGGAAAATCATCCCGACATGAGAGAAAGAGAGCCTGGTTTGGAATATAGGAAGACACAGACTTCAAAGGAAAACTGTGTGGAAATAGGGGTTGCTGGATACTACAGACGAGAAGAAGGAAGGTCTTTTTGTTTTCCAAATTTCAGAAAAGAGTGTACCATGAAATTAGATTTTAAAAAAGAGGGGGGAGGAGTTGGTTTGTGTAGAATGAGGAAAAAATAATTAGTTTAATTCTGGATAGTTGAATTGAGAGTGGAACATTCTATATCAGTCAGGGTTCAACCAGAGGAGCAGAACCAGTAGGATATCTATCTATTTATTGATCAATCAATCAGTACATCACACCTATTTATATTAACATTTATATATGTGTGTGAGTGTATATACACATGTATAAGTACTAGATATACCTACACATGGATTTACTTAGTATCTGAGATCAGCTCACACAATCGTGGGGGCTGTCTGAGTGAGCCTGAAGTCTACGGAGCGGGCATGAGGAAGGGAAGTTCACAAGCCAGAAGGAACCCCATGAGCACCAGCTGACTCTTGGAGTCCACAAGAGAAAGGAAAGGTCCAGAAGCCAGGGGGCGGTGTGCAGACTTGCTTGGAGTCTCTGATCTTCAAGCTTTGTCCTTCCCCAAATGGCTTCCACCTGATTAAATTAGGCACCCCAGGATAATCTCCCTTTGATGAACACAAAATCAGCTGCTTTGGGCCTTTGGTTACATCTATAAAATCTCCTCACTGCAGGATTTGGACTGCAGTTTGATTGAGTAACTAGGGAAAGGCGTGTGTGTGTGTGTGTGTGTGTGTGTGTGTGTGTGTGTGTCACTGCCTCCCACCTTCCCTCCAACTCTCAAAAGAGCATGTCCTGCAGTCTACTCAAATCAGAAACATACTAGAAAGGAAAGCCTGGGGAATGTGGTTCAGCCTGGCCAAGCTGACACATCACAAAGATGTCTGCCACACATTCCAGTGGCCATGACCTATACATTAGGAGCAAAACAGACTGAAAATGAGGAAGAGATATAGACAGGTGATAAGGTTTTGAATTGCTAACAGAGAGCTGAGAGGCGGATTGTGAAACAGAGATTATTCATTGAGAAAGGACAGAGAAAGAAGTAAGAGTCAGCTTAGGGTGATGCCCACGGTCAGGCTGCCTTAGGAAGGGCACGAGGAGGAAAGGAGAGATGAAGCCAGGATGGTAGGGAGAGAGCTGTGAAGGTTAGGAACAGGGGCAGCAGAGCACACACATAGTCAAAGCACCCTCACGCTCCTGCTTAAATCACCTAATGCATCCCCATTGCCTGTAAAATAGAAACAGCATATTCTGAACCTGGAATGAAGTCCCTTCACTCAATAACCCCACCTAGTTTTCTATCTTCACCTTCAGCCACTCTTCAGTACTCATGATCCCTCTGCTCTAAACATGATGGACTAATATTATTAATATTTATCAGCCACAGCTCTCATGCTTGACGTCTTCTCGAGGAACTCTCTTTCTCCTTATTTTACCTGGAAATCACCTATTCATTCTACACAGTCCAGCTCAAATACTACCTTTTCTGTTTTGCTTTCCCTAATCCCCCTCCTCCATATTATTCGGAAATAAGAATTTTTTTGTATTCTTCTGCTGCAGCATTTATACTATAAATATTAGACTACATGGTCCTTTATTCATTTTTAAATTTCTCAAGGATAGAGCTAGATGATATTTATATTTGATCCCCAGCCTATAGCAAAAAGCTTGGCAAATAGTAGATATTTATCACATATGAATGAATAAAACAATGATTGAATGAGTCACCACACTAAATATTTAACAGTGACCCTATGGAAACCATGTGTCCACTCCCCCATTGTTTTTTATTTATTTTTTATTATTATTTTCTTTTATTGATGAAATTTTTACTTTTTTTTGAGCTAAATCTTTGAAACAAATGCATGTTTTACACATAGGACCGATCTCCATTTGGCCTAGACACATTTCAAGTGCTCAGTAGCCACTTGTGAGTAGTGGATACTTTTTTGGTCAGTGGAGTTTCCAGAGATCAAGGGAGCAGAGAGTAGAACATAAGAAGCATCTGATAAACCACATGAAAGAGTTGGGATACCCTGAAGTCAGTGGTACCATTTTGATGAGTTTATGCAGAGCAGTGCTAGAACAGTGCTAGGTTGGGATATTATTAAGTTCTCTCGTGTTGTGTGTAAGAAGAATGGATTAGATGGAGACAGTCTAGAAACATGACTACCCTATCACTTTTCCATCTCACATGCCATGCTACTCCAGCCCACAGTGATATATCTTGCCTTTAGATGCACAGCACTTACTGTCCATATCATTTGTTTATTAGTCATACATTGTCTCCTGACATCTTTTATGTTGATCTGCCATTTTTCTTTTCTTTCTTTCTTTCTTTCTTTCTTTCTTTCTTTCTTTCTTTCTTTCTTTCTTTCTTTCTTTCTTTCTTTCTTTCTTTCTTTCTTTCTTTTTCTTTCATCCCTGCCTAGGTAACTGCTTCCTGGCAACAACTTATACCCCAAAAGAGGAACTGAAATTCTCTTGGACATGCTATGTATGCATTGGTTGTTTGAGACAAAGTCTAGTTCTGTTGCCCAGAACTAGAGAATTGTCTAGAGAATGTACACCAATCTTAGAGTGGTATTTACCCCTGGGGAGTAAGGTTAGAGAGACTTTCACTTTTTACTTTAAACAAGGAATATTTCATAAGCTCATGTTAATTTCATAACTAAGAGAAGAACAATGGGCACAGTAGAGTGCCAGGCAAATAAATGTTTTTTGTTGTCGTTTTTATGATTGTTCTTTTGTCCAGTCCTAGAGTCAGAAAATATCACCTAAGAAAACAATGCCTTATCACATGTCCCTTATTAGAGGCAGACAAATTTTAGGGTCGGGGGTAGTACAGGAGAAAGCAGAGAATTTTCCCCTCAAAATTTAAAAAAAAAATTTATACCAAAGAAGACTTCAAAGAGGATACAAATTCAGGAGGCTATGGATGGTAGACTCAGAAACACCTATAGTGAAACACTCCTTATGTTTCTCAAACACACATGTAAAAACATAAACGTAGTTCTCAAAAAAAAAAAAATGAGATGCTATGTCGTAAATTTTTGCAGGATATAAGGGCCACCCAAGTTTTATAATTTTATCTGAACACAAAATATCTAATATTATGCATGTAGAGAATAAGAGGTAATCGGCATGAAAAGGGAGAAGAAAGAGGTTTATAATTAACACTACATAGGGAGAAAGCAAAATTACAAATACTAGCCTATTCAGAAGATGGATATGAGAGACCAGCAGGTAGACCAGGGGCAAATAGAGCAGAAAGAGAGAAGAAAAGGAGAAACTGTGAAAGCTGGGGCCATACCTAGGCCCCATAGCAGGGTTAGAACCATTTATTCACTCAACAAATTGTTCTTGTGTACCCACTATGGTCCAGGACTCTTTTAGATATTAGAAGTACAGCAATGAACAACTCAAAACCTCTGCACTCATGGAATTTATATTCTAGAGGGAGAAGACACAAGTAAGGCTAAAAGTATATGACATGTCAGGGGGTGATAAGTGCTTTAGACCAAACAAAGTGTCAGGGTGGCAGTCTGCTCTCGGTTCTCGGTGTGCTCTTGTCTGAAGAATGAGCAGACACACCGAAGGGTCAGGTCCAGCCTCTTGGCAGATTGTTATTCTAGTTCTCTTGCTCCTTGCTTGGAAAAAAAAATCATAAGCAGAGCCTGTGCGATGGAGTGACAACAAGCAGGAAGCAGTTTCACATTAGCAACTTTTTATTATAAAATGAAACAGGACTGTCTCCATGAGTGGAGGGAGACAGACTGACTCACTGACTTACTAACTAACTGACTCATATAGTCAAGGAAAACCTCACTGATAAGGAACCACTTGAGCCAAGACCTCAAGAGACACATGTGAACTAGCATGCAAAAAATGAAATAATAATCATCACGAAAGATGTTGCACTGCTAGTTGTCTATCCAACATCCAGTTATTCCTTCCTTCTGTCTAACAGAACCCTCTTCCCTTGCCCTAATGCAGCCATGTGATCAGGAGAAAGCTGGAACTCATCTCTAACCATAAGGGTGGATCCCAATTAGTCTAAGCCAATAGTGGCCGCCCAACCTCACTTACCAGTGACCGGTTCAGGAAGCCAGGTTTAATCCTATCAACACAAGGAATTGCCCTGGTCACTGTCATTGGTCCAGGAGTAGGCACATAAGCTAAGCTGGCCTAAGCAGATTTATATTTCTGTTTGGGGGAGGAGGTATTTTCTTCTGTTCATGATGGATGTGAGCAAGGAAGAATGTTGTCACAATTGCACAGGACTTGGTGACACAGCCATCTCTGGACAATGAGGGAAGACTGGAGACAGAGCCAATACAAAGAAGAGGGGATAGCTGAGAGCACTGCAGATAAAAGGAGTCAGGGCCCTGATTATTCCATGCCTAGAGCTTGCTGCACTTCAAGACTTCCCGTTAATGTGCAATGAAGAATCTCCTTACTGTTTATGCCAGTTCCAGTTTGGTTTTTTATTCCTTAGTGTTTAAAGGTTCTTGATTATGACAATAAAAATAATAGCAGCCAACATTTCTTGAGAATTACCTTGTGCCAGTCACATTCTTTATATTTGTAATTTTTTTTAATGTTCTTGACAGTCTTATAAGGCAAATACACTATTGTCGTTATTTGTAAAATGTAAGTGATTTTGCTCGAGGTCATGTGTGTAGTAAGTGGCACAACCAAATCTTTTTGGTTGGTTGTTTGAGACAAAGTCTGTTGCCCAGGCTAGAGTGCAGTGGTGTCATCACAGTTCATTGCATTCTCCAACTCCCAGGCTCAAGTGATCCTCCTGCCTCAGCCTCCTGAGTAGCTGGGACTAGAGAGAGGCATGCACCACTATGCCCAGCTAAGTTTTCTATTTTTGTAGAGTTGGGGTTTCACCATGTTGCTCAAGCTGGTCTTAAACTCCTGGGCTCAAGTGATCTTCCTGCCTTAGCCTTCTGAGTCACTGGGATTATAGGCATGAGGCACTCCATCTGGCAGAACCAAAGTCTTTCAGAGCTCAGAGCCTGTGCTCTTCACCACTATGAAGATAGTGATAGATGATAGATGAGGCAGAGGAAAAGAAAGAGGAGGGAGCTTGTAAAGAGGCCAAAGAAAAAATAGGAGATGTTGATGTTATTATTAATTTTATAATTATTAGTATATAATCTTGTTATCTCCACCTGGAATACCTCATCCCTGGGACACCTTTTCCCCAAGCCCACTTCTCTGCCTAGGAACTTTTATTTGCTCTTTAAGTACTCAACTCAGATGTCACCTCCTCTGAGGAGCCTTCCCACATCCCATCTCCCCAAACCCCCAACCTTCTGGAATCCCACAAAAATTTTCTCAGATTTCTATTATAGCCCAAGTTATATTACAAAGTGTTCATTTTCATACCTCCTCCTTATACTAAACTCAGAACTCCTCAAGGGCAAAGACTATGTCTAATTATTACTGTGGTTCCCGTGCTTAGCTCAGCTCATTGGAGGTACTCAGGGAAAGTGAGATTGAATTCATCATCAGACCTCAAGGACCCTCTGTCTTACCTAGTACCATGCTAAGAGTTGTAAAGTTAAAAAGATCAGGCTTTTGGCCACTTAAAGTTCATAAACAAATTGAGGATATGTTCCTATCTTTCAATTCTACATTATAGAAACCCAATATAAACTAGCTTAAAAGGAAAAAAAGAATGTGGGCAGTGGATAGAGTTTATTTGTCCTAGGCAGTTTACTTCTATTAATAGTTGCAGGAATAGCTTAATTTAAGATCCAAAGGTTTCCAACAATGTTATCCTCCAGATTAGGTATCTTTCTATAACCTGCTCTTGGGTGGCTTTATCCTCAGGAATTTTTATTTACATATGAAAGCCCCTCAGAGCTCCATGTTTACATCCAATTGTAGCAAAAATAGAAGTTTTTATGCCATGGGTCCTAGAAAAAGTCCTAGGAGTAATTCTCAATGCTTATAATTGAGCCACCTGCCCTTCACTGAACCCATTATAGTAACTCTGAATAGGACTATGTCACATGCCTCCCTCTGGATTTGGAAGTGGGATTGACCCAGTTCAAATCATATGGATTAAAAGTGAGGGAAGGTTGTTCATCAGAGGAAAATCAAGTGGCTGCTACTAAAAGGGGGAGAAGCTATTAGGCAAACAAAAACAAACACATGTCCTCCATATGGGAGATGTCCTATACATCAGTAATTATATGGTAAGGCTAGGAGTGATGCCTGTCTTGAGTGCTGACAGCCAAAGATTAGGTAGGAGAAATGGATCACTTCAAAGACAGCTGTCCACAAACACCTTCTAGGAGGAAGCCTATGAACTAGGCCTTTTGGATAGGTAGGATTATTGTAGATGAAGATGAGGAGGCCTTTCAGATACGTGGAAAGGCACGAACAAAGGCAGGGAGGTAAGGATCCTTTGGACATTTTCAAAGTTTGCTGGCAACTTTTGGGAATTAAGTCTGGAACTTTGGTTGGGGGCTAGATCTACACATAGTCTAATAAGTGCTAATCCTTTATGCATATTTCTTCCATATATGATCTCAAAAAAGAGTAATTTTGGCAGGCACCAGGAGCAGGATTATTCTTCCCATGTTACCAATGGGGCAAGTGAGGCCTAGTGCAAAAGATGCCTGCTTGAGAGTCACCCTCTTGTGTCCAGAGATGGAACAGCACAAGAAACCCAATTTCTGCCCTCCAGCCCAGGACTGTGCCCCTCCCCCCATGCACAGTAAAAATAAAATCTGGGGTTGGAAATCACCAGAACAGTAGTTCTGGCTCAGCCCTAGGGCCAGCCTGAGGACACCTTTGGAGGAAGCTGTGGGAACAACCATATAGGGAGAAAGAAGGTGTCTGACTTGCATAATGGCTGAGAGCAGAGACTCTGGAGTCAGGCCTGGTTTTGATTCTCAGTTTCATGAGTTAAGGTGTTACCTTGGGCAGATTATAACTTCTCTAAGCCTTAGTTTCCTCATCTGTAAACAAAGTAAAGAACTATACCTATCATATAGGATGGTTCATGGGGTCCAAATAAGGTATTGCATATTAAGAATTTAGCACAATCTTCCTCCTCCAGTCCGGTCTCCTCTTCCTCATCTGGTCTCGCCTTCTCTTCCTCATCTGGTCTTGTCTCCTCTTCTGGTCTGGTATCCTCTTCCTCCTCTGGTCTGGTCTGGACTAGTCTCCTCTTCCTTATCCAATCTTGTCTCCTCTTCCTCTTCTGGCCTGGTCTGGTCTCATCTCCTCTTCCTCATCCTGTCTCATCTCCACTTCCGGTCTGGTCTCCTCTTCCTTGTCTGGTCTGGTCTCCTCTTCCTTCTCTGCTCTGGTCTGGTTTGGTCTCCTCTTCCTTGTCTGGTCTTGCTAAATGTTAATAAAATCCTTAAGCTGATTATCCATTTCCTATAATAGGTTGCTGGATCTAAAATGTGAGGAAAATTTGGACTATATTCATGTGAGGGAGTTCAGGTGATGTTAGAGCACATATCTACACATGAGGTCTCATTGCCTCTAGTTTATGAAGCAGATCATGAAGGATATATGTGTAGCAGGCTTCAGAAAGGTCCAGAGAAAATTCTGATTTGACAGCCTCTTTTCATCTTTATGACTAAAATTAGGGAGTTTGAACAAGGCTGTTGATTCTGGCCAAATTTTCAAAGGGACCCCTCAAAGTTGTCATGATCAGAAGAAAACAGTCCTAAGTTGACAATTGTCTTGTGTCACCTATCCCTTCCTATGGCATTTTCTTGTGCACATAGTTTGTTCTAATTTTGCTAATTACTCATAATTCTACATTTTTTTTCTTCAGCCATGGACTATAAGACCCTGGTCACTATGCTCACATGCTATTGACAATATTGCCTAAATATTGTCAAAATGGGAAAGGAGAACAAAGAGATTCTTTGTGGATCATCTTGGTGCCAAATATGTTCTTCCCTGGCTGCCCCGTGGTAGAACAGCCCAGCCTCCTCCTATGATCAGGCTCAGTCCTTGCCTACTTGTCCCTTGGCCAAGGAACCTGAAGTGACTAGGTGAGAGCCATACCTTCATAGCAGGAAGATGATGTGGCTGTCACTCTACTTCATCTACACTCCCTTCTCACTCTTCTCCCTTCATTACAAACCAGAGTGACCTCTGGAAAAGATAACCTAGGAAACCACAAAACAAATATAGAAGTGTTTAAATTTTCTCAGTAACAAAAATAACCAGAGTGGCTGGTCTTTCTCAAGAGTCCCTGATGCATGACTAAGAGAATTTTGAAATGTCTTTTAAGTTTTCCTACTAGGGATACTAGCATTTCCCCACCATCCCACTGCTATCATCCAAAGAGTTTTGCCATTTTTCAGAGCATTTTTCAAACTTTCCCTAAGCAGCTAAGTGTGGAAATTAATCTCTTTAGGGTGCTGAACATGAGATGCATGAATTTTAGAGACCGTTGATATTAGTGAATACACAAATGTATGGATTTGTATATCATACTAATCGTAATAAGAGGTTATGTGTTGAAAGCAAGAGTGAAGGTGGAATGATAAAGCAAGAGAGCAAGAGAAGGAGAGAGAGGGAGAGGAGGAAGAGGAAGAGGAGACTATATATGGTGAACAGTCTTCCATATTGATGGAGTAGGTGGTGTAAGCTGGAGGTGGGGGTGATGCTGCATAGTGGTTAAAAACTTTGACCCTGAGTTTGTATCCCAACTTTGCTTTTCACTATTGGTATGTCCGTGGCACACCTCTGAAACTTTCTAAGCCTTGATTTTCTCATCTATAAAATGGGAATAACGTTACTACTGGTTTCATAAAGTTATTAAGATGGGTAAATAAGATTATGAATGTTAAGTGCTTTGTATGGTGCCAACCACAAAGTGCTCATTACATGAAATTTATTATTTGTTAATTGACTTTCTTTTGTCTTCCAAATAAGCCATCTCGCTACCAAACTAATATCTTACAGAGCAAAGGAACAGCCTCATTTGAAATTGGCACATCTGCTGGATAATTTGTATTGCATTTAACATCCATTTCTACCCTTTCTTTTACCCACTTGTATTTGGAAGACTAAAAATGACATTTCACAGGCTAACATGCAACTAGGTTCCAGATATAGTTCTACCCATGAAATAGGGACAGCACAAGGGAGGTTAGTCTTCTGCTGCCCTAGGGGCTATTGGGCAAGAACAGGAGAGGAAGAGCATTTTCAGAGGCTGGAATTCATATCCCAGGGCCAGGTGGCTAATCTGTGGGTGTCACACAGTGAGGACAGAAGCAACAGCTGAGCAGCATCAGCAGCTCTTTCTAGATCTCAGCACTGCAACTATGGTGACGCTGGTGGTGCTACCTTGAAACAAAGTGGCTTTCTTTCCACCAGCCCTTCCAAAGATTGTGCAAGCACCTTTATTTTGTATGAAATCTCTTCTTCTTAAATATATAGAACCATTTCCAGTTATTTTACTCTGAAATCTGAGTGATATAGCACCTGTCTGAGCTCTTTCAGTGCCTGTTAGCTCATTGTCATGGGAGCTGGAAACTAGATAAAATGGCTCATGTCCTATCTGTTGCCTACTAGGTGTAGGCAAATGATGGGCATTCTGATTAAAAAACAACAAAAAAACAAAACAGACAAAAAAAGAAGGTAGAAAAACCCATACACAAACAAGCAACAATAATCACCCAAATCCAATCCCTTCCATCACAATGCTTTGTAGAAATAAGGCAGCAGATGTATTAAAAGATTTCTGTGCTTTGAAGATAAGACTCAGAGTTAACCTTTGGTGACCATCAAAAAACTTGAGCTTGCAATGGGCCACTTCTATGAATGAGATACGGTAAAAGTTTGAGTGAAGGTGCCTACCAGACAGGGTCATTGTCAGCGTGTTTTAGATTGTCTTACACTTTTGTTTGGAAAACCTGTATATTTGGATATGTGGACTCACAACAAACTGTTTATTCATCTATTATTCAGTCCATTTATGCAATAGTTATTTGCTGAATGCCAACTAATATAAATAAATAGGTCCTGTTCTAGGTCCTGGGGATACAGCAGTGGACAGAACAAGAAAAAAAAATCCTTGCTTACATGGATGTTATGTTATAATGGGGAAGAAATACAAAAAAAGCCTCATTAGTCAAGCAATCAGTCAATAACAGGACATCAGGTGGTAGTAAGGGCTATACAAAAAAATAAAACAGGTATGGAAAGAGTACAGTTTTGTTAGGGTGAACACAGAAGACCATATGATAAGGTGATAGCTAGCCAAAGATCTGGATGAGGAGAGGTTGCAAACCATTTGTGTATTACAGGAAGCTCACTCCAGGCAGAGGGAAAAGCAGTGCTCAAGCCCTAAGCTGGAGAGCCTTCTTGACCTGGGTGGGTCAAGGCAGGCCAGGCGTGGCCAAGGGGAGGAGCAGCTGGAGAATACAGTGGGGCTTGTGAAACCGGGAGAGACCTTCCATTGTAAGAGTGATGGGAAACCATGACGTGGGGTGTCATTATCTGAATTATATTTGAGGATCAGTCTGGCTGCTGAGCGGAGTGAAGACTTCGCATCAGACAGCAAGGAGACAGAGAGGCTGGAGTGCAGGTGGCTGCTGTGGAGTACATTCAGGAACAAATGTGTAAGGGAGCGGGGGAGGCAGGACTGGGCAGAGGCAGAACTTGAGCTGTGATTCAGTTGCTACAAAGGCCTCAGCCCATCCCACCGGGAGCTGCGCATCTGGGTTAGACCTTCAGAGATGTCTCCAGTGGAGGCAGAGCAGGGAGGTCAGGCCTTTGTAACGCCTCATCAAACAATCATTAGATGCCGGCCGCCCCTGGGGAAGGGGTGTAAGCCTGAGTGAGGCAGCTCCCTCTGATGAAGGTCAATTCCTGAGAAGGGACTGAGTTGTGAGCTGTCAGCAAGTAACATTTCCAGCAACGGGGGGAGTGAGTGCTACGAAAACGAAGGGGCATGTGGGTATCCACAGCAGTCTCCCCCGTCCTGTGCCATCTGCCTCCACTGCTTCCTATTTCTTCAGCCCACCTGGCAACAAGTCCTCCAGAATTCTGATCAGTCTCTGTTTCTGGGGAATAGAGTGGTTTCATGGCCACAACTGAAACTCACCTTCTTTACTACCCATTCTAGATTGCCCACCCTTGGCTAGCTCCACTGCTGGTCCCAGTAGTTTATGTGATGGGGTGACCCAGACCCTCATGCCTAAGGAATCTGAGCTCTGGTGACAGTACCCTTCTGCTGTCCTTGTCCATTTACTGTCACAGTGGATCAGAAGAGAAGCGAGACGCTGGGCGCGGTGGCTCACGCCTGTAATCCTAGCTCTCTGGGAGGCTGAGGCGGGCAGATTGCTTAAGGTCAGGAGTTCAAAACCAGCCTGAGCAAGAGCAAGACCCTGTCTCTACTATAAATAGAAAGAAATTAATTGGCCAACTAATATATATAGAAAAATTAGCCGGGCATGGTGGCGCATGCCTGTAGTCCCAGCTACTTGGGAGGCTGAGGCAGCAGGATTGCTTGAGCCCAGGAGTTTGAGGTTGCTGTGAGCTAGGCTGACGCCATGGCACTCACTCTAGCCTGGGCAACAAAGTGAGACTCTGTCTCAAAAAAAAAAAAAAAAAGAAGAAGAAGAGAAGCGAGAGATTCCTCATGGAACACTAGGAGCCACAGGTATTTTCACTGACTCTACCATGATACAGCAGCCCTACCTCCTCCTGTTAATAATAATCAGTCTCATTTACTCCTGCTGTGCTTGTGACTCCTTTCCTCATCTGCTGGTCTCTTGGCTAAGAAACTCTAAGTGACTGGGTGGAAGCTGTAGCTTAAGGTTTAATAAAACTCCTAAGTTCCCTGGTGGAGGCGTTTCTCCTCTGGAAGACATGACCTCCAGACCCACAAAAGCTAGAGCTGTGGTGGCGGAAAGTAAATTCCCCAGTGCGTCACTGGGGAGTGAAGGTAAGCAGAGCTAGTGTTACCTCTACTATGCGGCTCCCAGACCCATGCATTCTCCTTTTTGTTAATACAATACCACATAATGGCCATTGATTTAAGATAGGTACTTCATCTTCATCTCCTAACTGGCACCAGAGCTCTGCCGAGCCAGAAGTTTCTGGGCATTGTGGCATGCGATAGCTTGAGTGGATCCCCCGGTCACTGCCAAGCCTCTGATGCTACGAAGTGGATTCTCTACAATGCTGCGTTATGTTGGATCTCATGTTGGTAGATCAAACTCTCTGTCAGCCTTTGAATCCTGGTGCTGGTTGAGGCCCCACAGGGAGGAAACACAAAGCTGCAGCCAGAATACAAGCTAATTCCAGTCCAGGGAATCACCCCCTCTCAGAATAAAAGGGATCCAAGGTAGTAACTTGCCAACATGTGGGTGATTTGTCTCTTTGAGAGATGCCGCCATATCAGGGGGCCAGGTTTGGTTGTTATTGCTGGAATATTGAACAATCAGTGGCAGTAATAGCGAAATCAGCCTTGGTGAATGAAATCCCACACTGCTGGGTCCAAGCATAGCCACCATTCTTGTGACCATGGCTATTCCATGAATACACCCATTGTGCCAGCTCTAGGGTGGACAATGACAGGATGGCTGATGTCCTTGAGCCAGTACTTCCCCCGAAGTGATGTGGAATGTGTTCTTTGGTCCTAAAGGGAGTTATCAGGGCAGTGCAGAGCAGCTACAGCTATGCCAGGAATGAGATAACAATGGCTTGATGGATTGCATACTGAGTATGAGAGAGAGAGAAGAGACAGAGGTGACACCTGGGTTTCCTACCTATACATCATGATGAATGATGGAATCATTTGTGAAATGGAAAGATTGGAGTAGTGCAATTTTGGGGAAACAAGTACAGAATCTGAGGAATTTGGTTTAGTACACATTAAGTTTGAGATACCTATTAGCCATTAAGATGTAGGTGTTGAGTGAGCAGTTGGAGGAATTCGTTCAGATTTCAGGGAGAAGGTTGGAGCTGGCCATATAAGTGGACTGACTTTATCCATATAAAAGTCCAAAATTCAATAATTAAAATGGTTTCACCAGGTAATTTTCTTCAAAATAGGCCATTGTTTTCATTTTCAAGAATAAAGTAGAAACAGTCAAGGTGACAAGACAAATTTATGAAAAAAATCTAAATAATTTTGCTAACAGTGGTTTAATTGAGTAAGCTAGATCAAAGATTTGCAAAGAACCTTTCTAAGTCAGTATGTGCCATTCTCTTTTTTCTGTGACATTAATATTAGAACCTTCTTTGAGCCTTAGTTCCTTTTGCAAAATACCACTAGCAATAATAATTTCTGTTTAGTGAGCATTTACTGTGTGCTAAGCCTATGCCAAGCAGTTTATAGAAATCTCTTTTAATTTCGACATAATCCTATGAAGCAGGTTTGATCGTATTTGTTTTGCTTGTAAGGACATTGAGACTTAGGAAGGTCACAGGTTTGATAACTAACCGTGCTGGAATGTAATCTAATTCAGCTCAACACTAAAGCATATCTTATGGTCATTTTGGCATCTTTCTGGAGAAGATAGCATCTTAATGACCAGTGTCTTCATGGCCATTTCTCTTCTTCCAGCCTAGAAGAATTGAGACTGGTTGATTTTATTTTAAGCCTTTGCACAGCTCTTTGTCAGGACAACGTAGTAAAGCAATGCTAAACAGAGAGCATCACCAAGCTGTTTGGCCTTTTCAAACTTCACCTCAGACTAGCTTGATACAGACAAGCAAACTGTGCTTCACCAGAGACCCCATTACTTGCACACTTGGCACAGAAAGGCCCCCGGGAGCCCACGACTGAGTTACCCCCACACAGAAGGAGGCAGGGAAAGCCCTTCTTCCCTCTGTAGTGAGTCAACCGGCTGCATGATTTCAGAGGCTAGAATAAAACACACAAAGGCTACCTGCTGTATTTACCGAATGACTCATTATGACAAGACAGTGGGCAAAGGGCCTCTCCAACGGTGACATTCTGCGGCTGTGCTCTTGTCTCTACAGCTATGACCTGCATTTGAGGGAGATACAGAGGGTGGCTCCTACTGGGCTGACATGGGAACCCACATCTTCCCTATTCTCTGTCTGTTCACCTGGGCGGTGGCATATGAGTCCACATGACTGAAGTGTACTCTTTCCTGGTCCAGTTGTTTTCTGGAATTATTCTCTCTATATGAAACAAACCTCCTCCTCCTACTCCTTCTGGCCTTAGAATTTTTATATAATATTTGCTCTCCTAGGAGTTTTGGTAGTTCCCAAAACTAATTTCTTATCTGAGTGACTAGGGACAATAATAAAAACAATTCAATAATAAAATTCCCTGGACTCTAGCACAGGAATTGCTGATTCAGTAGGCCTGGAGGAAAATAAAAAGTCCAGGGATATATACTTTTTTAAGGTAAGCTTTTTCTTAAAGCATAAAACATACAGAAAAGTTCACAAAATTACATATGTAGGTTCACATAATTGTCACAAAGTGTGCATACTCACTTAATGCTTTTTGTTTTGTACTTTGGAAATATTTGCCTATCTCAAGGTTATATTTTCTTCTGAATGAATATTTTTAAAAATCTCTGTGATTCTAATGCAGTACCAGGTTTAAGAATTTTCTACTTTTGAAATCTCTTAAATAATGTTACAGACCAGCAGAAGTGTCTCAGGTCTGAGTTAACGATAATGAGGTTTGGACTGGCATCAAGAATTCTGGCATCAAGTCTTCTCTAAGGCACTAAAATAAAAAGGGAGGTGGATTGAAACCAAGGTCTGATGTCAAGGTCTGTTAAGAATGGACGGGGTAGATGCAGGGTTAGTGAAGAGTAAGCAAGGTCAGATTGCCATGTCAAGATCAACATCTGGGGAAGCAAAGCCCAGCAGCCCTCCAGCTGCAGGGTCACAGGCTAAAAGAGGATGGGGCTAGCAGGGCAGACCCTCAGAAAGAGAAGGGACTCGGGTCTCAGTTCTTGGACTGTGTCTAGGAGTGTCCCCCCTTACTGTGGTTCATCAGGGTTGACACCCCAGGACTCTCCCTGACTGAGTTGAGGAAGTAATTTACTCCTACTGCTGATCTGTATATTTACCACATTTTAAAGAGTAATTCTGTTGTTCTATTAGGGAAAAATCTTTGGCTAGATTTCAGTGGGCTAAGCTAGTAAAATGTGTTTTGGCTTGGGAATGGAAAAAAAAATTAGTTTTCCATTCCAGCTTGACCACTTATATTTTTCAATAAATTCCTAATTTTTTTCTTTGTAAAACAAGTAATATTACCTTTGGAGTCAGATTTGTGTGGTTCAAATTCTTGTCTGTAATCTTGGGCAAATTACTTAATTTCTCTGTACTTCATTTAGTTCCTTCATTGATTAACTAGAGATAATAATGTCTGTTTCTTAGGATTGCCATGAGGATTAAATGAGTTAATACATGTAAAGTTGCTTATGTAGTTCCTGGCACATAGAACACACTCAATAAATCTTAGGTACTGTGATACTATAACTATACTATCTAAATGAATTATATCTACAATATATTTTGAGTTTCTTACAACTAAAAATTATATAAACACACAACTAAAGTATTACATTTTCAGGCAACGTAAGTAATAAATTCCGAATTTTTCAAACATTACCACATACATTTTTGGAATAACTTAACCTCCACCTCTTATTCACTGTTTGCCCAACAGAACTATAAGCATTATCCAGTGACTATTATCTAAAATTTCCAGGCTCGAAAGAAACTAATAGAAATCATTATCAAGGAAAATTATTCTTAACTACAAATGACAATGATATGCCACGTGTTAATTTTAAAAAACAATAGTTACATCTTAAGTTGTAGGAAAGTCTAGGACTAATTCTGATTTCACGGCCACTGGGATGGCCCATCACACAAAACCACAACTACGCCCCCTCATGGCTGGTGCCTACAACTTCACCCATAGATCCTTGAAAATCCCATTAGGTTAAAACTACTTTCCTAAGGACATTAATAGTGTGTCAGTCCTTAACACCCTCCTATATTTTTGGAAAGCACTTTTGCAAAGGCATAGTGAAGCCTTAGGATAGAATCTCAAAATAAAAGTTGAAGGGATACTGTAAGTCTGCGAAATATATCCAGGATGGGAGACACATTGAAGGCCAACTTTGCTGATTTCATTATTCTTCATGAATCCCACTCTGGTTACCTGTATACATTGACAATAATCATGTGCTCGCCCTAATATCTGGAATAGGAAAAAAGATCCTTTTTGTGGACTGGGAAAGCCACTGTTTGTCAAACTGAACAATCGTTTGATCGTCTTTCATGACCTGTCACAACATCTGGTGAGCAATAATGAGTTCATCCTACTTCATTGATTCCAACAGTTGATATTTAAAAAGTGGTTATAAAAGCCTTCGTGATCTGTAGCCAACTTGGATCTGACTATAAACCGTACGAAAGAAAGATTCCAGTGTTCAAAGGGAAATTCTTTTAGGAGAACGCTAGGCAAATGGCTGCCCACGCACGTTGAGAGAATGAACTAGCTCTAGCGTCAGGTCAGTGACAGAGGCCACAGCAAAATCCTCCACGGCCCTCACAAGTCATCCACAGAGCACGTTCCTGGCAAGCCCGAGGCATTCTCTGCTTCAGAGAATTACTTTCTAATTATTCAGAACATGATATGGAAGGAACAAATGTTGGCTCCAACCAAGTGCCTAATGGATAGCAAAGTCCAGGCACAGTGTAACTGGGAGGAAGCGGGGTCTATGGGGCTGTGCCTGGGAAGCTGCGAGTG
Organism: Mirza zaza; assembly: GCA_008750895.1. Taxonomy (NCBI): domain Eukaryota; kingdom Metazoa; phylum Chordata; class Mammalia; order Primates; family Cheirogaleidae; genus Mirza; species Mirza zaza. The sequence continues at coordinate 23,003 of VSMD01135462.1, read as the reverse complement.
GGTGGGAGCCAGGCTTTCTTCTCCCTGTGGGATTTGGGAGTTGGATTGCATGCCCTGTCTTCGGAAACTAAGAACCGTTCATATTCAAGGCTAATAAAGGAAAGGCACTTCCGGGAACGGAAGGGTACGCAGGCTAATTGTGTCAGTATGGCTGATTGCCCCAAGGCTTTAGTGGCTGTGGCCATACATGATTAAGATGCTAAAATAGCAGAGGAACATTCACTAGATGAAAAAAGCTTATCCTGATGGCCAGTTCCACTCTTCTGATTGGAAAAAAAAAAATGTTGACTTGCTTTCTCTGGGGTGTTCACAAGATAGAAACTAGAACAGGCTCTGTGAAGTGGGCGGGAGGGGGAGGAAGAGAAAACAGTCCGAAAAATCAGCCAAAGTAGGAAAGGATCATGAGAGGAAGGGGAAGAACCGAACACGCCCTTGAAAAGATGGATGGAGGAATTTTTCTCAGCCATTGCATAGCTGGCTTTGGAGGCGCTGAATTTGGAACAGCAGTCAGGCAGGAGCGCTCAGGATCACGGGGCTGTGGGCGCACCCCGGGGTGCCAGTTCTCAGGGTGTTGCCCAGTCATTCTCATGGTTTGTCTAAACATGGCAAGCGTCCATGGGAACCCTTTGAGGCCACATGACTTAGCCATTTGAACTGTGAATGCAAAATAATTTTTTTAGCCACGACAGTAGCATATGTATTTGCCGAGCAAAGACGAGTCACCAAATTGGAGGTCTCTGTTGCTCACAATGCCACATGAAACGTGAGCATGCTCTTCTCTTTGTTATGAGAATTGTGGAGCCCCGGTCCATGATCCTGCTTTCTGCTGCTCTGCCGTCTCCTCGGCAGCATGACAAAGCTAAATGGTGCCCCTGGACTTCTTCCTTGGTTGTGATCTGGGGCTCGCCCTGGCGACAAAGACAGAGCCCTGCCAGTTCCCGCTTCTGCTTCTACTATGGCACCTTCAGAGATAACCTTGATGCTTCTCTCCCTACCTCTTCACAGCTCATTTAATCCGGTTAGTTTCCTTTGACAAATAACCATGGAGTGACTAGCAGGTGCCTGACCCTCAGGCCACAAGGATGAGCTGAAGTAATTTATAGTCTGGTAAATCTCACTGTTTCTTAATCACTTACCACATGCATCTTCTTCTTCAGACTTCATTAGTTTGGTTCCTGTCTCTGCCACTCAATAGCTGTGTGGCATTGGGCAAGTTACCTAAACTTTCTGTGCCTCGCCTTCTTCATCTTATCATTATTATGAAGATTGAATGAGTTAATACAGGCAAGGACTTAAAGTAGATCCTACTGCATAGTAAGTGCTCAGTAAATATTACCTATTATCGTCATTATCTCATTTGTTTCATTGCCTAGTAAGGAGGCCCCATTTTATATTAGATATCCTTTTTTATTGTTGTTATAGGCTTTATTTATCACATATATTTTATTAGGTGATGCTTTTCTTTCTTGTTACAGGTGTGGTATCATAAAACAGAAGCTGAATTTCCTGAACTTTGGGGACAAGAATCATATCTTTCATTCCCTATGTGTTCTACACACTACCTAACAGTTCTAGGCACACAAAGGGTACTTCAAAAAGCAGTCGCTAATTGAATGAAGTACAAGTAAAAGAAAGACCTCTTCTTAGATATAACTTACATTGAAATTTCCCCAGCAGAATAGCCCCCATACCTTATAATTGCCTCCATGTCTTTCTCTAATAATCTCAATTTTTCTTTTCCTAAACATTCTTTCCTCCAACCTCTGATGTCTTTCCCATTAAATGTCACCAAGAGCAAGGAACATGCTGTACAGCATTTGATACCATTTGGTGTCTTTCTGAGCAGTGACCTGTTTAAAACCATAAATTTGTCCTTCTAAACTTGCAGGCCTTTCCTTTCATGGGCTGCTCTAATCAGACTATCCATGTAACTGCTATTTATCTTTCCAAGCATATATTCCCACACACCTCTGCCCCAGCTCACACATTACGGGAAGCCCTGTTAATAATTTATATGCAAACTTCATGCAGCACTTACTTGGATTTGTAAAGTGTTAGAAGCACATAGAGAATGGGCCTGAGAGTTTAAGAAATTTAACAGCATCACAGAGTGAATAAGGGGTTGGCCCAAGACTCACCCGAGTCCTGGAACTCCAAGTCAAGTTCCTTGCCTTCCATGGTAGGCTGCTTCTTATGCAACTGAAAAACCAAAATTATATTAATAATAAGTAGGAAGAGGGAAGGATCATGTGTCTGCAAAATGAGACTGAGCTCCAGGTACTCCTCTCTTAAAGTGAGCCATGCCTAGAATACTGTTTTTCTGCAAACTTGACCAGCCTCAGGAAAAATTATTTAGGAGTCTTACAAAGTACCCCCTCAAATACGATGTCAAAAAAAAAATCATTCCTGAAACAGGACTGAGAGGAAGAGGTCTTTGCCTTCCCTGGGGTTTGGTTGTAGGTGAATTATTCCTGAGAAAGAGATTATTTCCTTGCCAGTGGAGGTGTGATAGGTATGGATGACCTTTTGCTCTTCCATGGTTTACAAATCTGGACATCTCTGTCCTAGAAAAGAGGGTGACCCCTCTGCTGTGCATGTCCACAGCTGCAGCACACAGAGGACAGAGTAGATCTGACCAAAGATCACATCCGTGTTCACAGATGGCACTGTGGGGCCATGGCATGATGCTCTCCTGGGCACAGTCAAAGTGCCCCCAACTCCTTGTCCAGGGCTCTCTGCTATTTCTACAGCTGTGTCACCAGGTCATCAGTGCCACCCCCACCTTGTTATGTGTTGAGATTCCCCAAGTGTGATGCAGGGTAGCAGAAGACACTGCTGCTGCACACTGACCAAACTGCTCTTGCAGCCTTTGGCTTCCTTGTCTGCTTCCTGCAGAACCCAGAGATGCCACCTAAGACTGCCCAGAGTCCTTGAAGCAGACTTTGACCACGAATGGCAGGGGATGAAATAGACTCTTCTCTTTTCTGTCTCCCAGACAATGTGTTCTTGGAAGGTCTCTGTGCTGGAGTTCTTTAAATTTAAGCACTGATGCTTGTTACCACGCCGCAGCCAGCCGGCATCCCGACACCCTCACCTTCACTCCTCTGTTCCTGTGCCGCGACCCCCATTTCCCCACACTCCTTTATAAAGGGGCAACACAGGAGTTTTCGCTTCAGGCTCTGCAGCAAGGAATCTCAGCTAAGAGAAGCACAGAGGCAGGAGACAAGTTCAGAGACTGACATGAAATTGCGGAACCCTACTCAGTCCAACCCAATCTGGCTTCTGCTCCCGCCACACCACCAATGACCTTCATGTCACAAAATTTCCTTCATCCTCTTTGGGTTTTGAGCAGACTACAAGGGCTGTGTAAGTGCTCAAGAAGCCTCCTGCATCCTTTTTAAAGCCACCCTGTCCGCTGGCTCCTGAGATACCCAGTCCCCGATCTCCCCCTTTCCTTCCCACCTTCCTTCTCAGGCTCTTCACTGCCTCCTTCACCTCTCTCTCCTCTCAGGGTCAGGGTGCCCTGGGGCTCGATCCCTCTACACGCTCTTCCCACGTGAATTTATCCTCTACTTTGGCTTTAAGTCCCCTCTCCTTGATGACGCCTGAATCTTGTCCTTGGCTTTGCCTTTGGGTTCTGCTAGCCTGCTTGCCATCCCCACTTCATAACTTAAAATGAATACGTCTTTCCCAAAAGGCTCACCTGCTGGTATTTCCCCGTTGCATTAAGTGTTACCTGTGTTGACCCAATTGCTCATGAAGAAGCCCAGGACTCATCACTTTGACCCCTCACACAATCCATCAATAGACCATATATCATTTCTGTTCTGAAAGAGACTTTGAATCTACTCTTTCCACGGCCGCCACCCTAGTCCAAGCCACCATCCTGTCTCGCGTAGATTTCTGCAATAAGCATCTCACTGGACCCTTTGCACCTACTTGCCTTCTCTTCTATGCGTTCTCCACTCAACCATCAGATGGATTCCTAAAATATCTACATCAAATCATGTCACTCTCCATAAACCCTTCAATAGCCTACCATTGCATTTAGAATAGAAATTTAAAACCCTTAACATGGCCCACATGACATGTATGAGCCAATCTGCACTCATTTACCCTAACGCCTCTTCATGCCATTCTGACCCTTTCTCCCAATGCTCTAGCCACAGGGACTGGTTATCTGTTTCTCAGACATCTAAGCTATTCTGATTCAGGACCTTCAGACATATTGTCCTTGCTCCCTAGAATAGCCTTCCATGGTTTTTGCCTGCAGAACTACTAGTCTCAGCTAAAACATCATTTCTTCAGAGAAAAAGCCCTTAACTCCTCCCCCAAATAAATTAAATTGCTATTGTGTTTGTGTGCATTTTGTGTGTGTTTAATACCTATCTATCTTCCTAACTATTAGTTTTTAAACTTTCTGAGAATAAGGACTGAAGGACCATGTAGGTCACACTCCTCACCATTTATTATATCTCACAGAAACACAGCACTGGGCACATAGCAGTCACTTAGGAAGGCTGAATGATTTCATTGACTACAAGTTGAAAGCTATAGGACCTCCACGGAAGACTGTCTGATTTGAACTTCAGAAGGCAGTTGTGAACTCCTTCTCCTTTCTCACTCATTTTCATTTCCAATATTCTCAGTCGCCAGGTGTTCTGTCTTCACAGCCTCTTTGGACTGTGACGGTAAATTCTCTTGTGAAATTCTTGATTTAGAGAATTACAGGATATTAATAGACGGAGCCCTCCTGATTTTCTAGTCATATCTTTATCTGATAAGCACATTCCATCTTCAAAATATTCAGCAAGTAATTACCTTTTCTCTGCTTGAAAACTGCACCTGCAGGGACATGGAATGCTTTATCTTCTTAGGTAGTTGGTTGCATCTGTGGACATCTCTAATTGTTAAAATGTTGATTATAAACTTTCCTATCAAGCCAACTTGATCTTTGACCCACCCCAAATTTGTATCCATTGGTTCAACCATGCCTTCCAGAGTCATAGCAATTTACTCTTTAGCTATGTGAAGTTAGTTTTCCTGGCCCTATCAAAACTTCTGATCTGAAAAAAAAATCCCAATTTCTTCAACAATTTATTAAACATTATTTTTTTGAGAACCTTCAGAATTTTATGAAAATGGTTTTCCAAGGCACCAAAACTTATGACTCAAAGCTGACCAAAATAGTGGAGCCTCATAAAAGGAATAGAATAAAATCTATACCAAGACACTTTTTTAGTTTAGGGCAAGCTTTCTTTTTGGTGACATATATGAATTTATGTGTGGACATGCAAGGTGGGCATGGGGAGTCCAGTGGGCAATATATATTCTGGATCTTTTGTTTGGATCTGAGAGAGTGGATTCAGTGCTCATAGTCTATAATTTAAGTTCTTCCCACAAGAAAATTATGTGTAAAATTGACCCTTAAAAAGTAGTAAGCACTTCAGTTCAATCTCAAGAGTTTATGGTCTTAGCAGGAAACTGATATGAAGTGAGACAAGATTAGAGCATGTGCTATTTAAATAATCCACCATGAGTTGATCTTGATGGTGGGAAAAGCATTTTTTCCCTTCTGTGATAAGAACATAAAAATAATGTACTTTATGCGCTGAAGGAAGGGAAGATGTTGAGTAATTTTTCCCCATGCTCAGGGTAGGGGACTTGGGGACAACAGAGGCAGACTGACATGAGCTTGGAATCACTGCTTGACACTCAATGCCTAGATACCAGCCAGGCAGGAAAATTCTGCTCCATTTTACATTTACAGACTGATCTCTGAGCCCTGTACCCAGGGGAAGATGTGTATAAACATAGCAGATGTGAAGGGGCCCTCACTCTCAGCATGAGGTGCTTCCTTGATGAGGAGGCTGAAGGTCTGGTTTTTATTTAACTGCCTCCTGCTATCATAGCATATCAGAAATAAAATGACATTGACAACCAATGTAGAGGCAACATACCACCTAATCATCTAATCGGTGAGACTTGTCAGTCTGGAGTTTTGCATTTGAATAAAGGTCTTTCACAGTTCCAGCACAGGTTGCCACTGGCAAAAGAAAGCAGGACCCTCTGATTAAATTTGATGACACACATAGCCACAAATACAGGGAAGAAGAGATATATTAAAAATCTCCAGTCCGTAGTTTATATGGACTAATACTCTTATAAGAAATCTCTCCTAAATAAGTGGAAATTCCATGATTCTTGCTGGTGTTCTTAGGACCATTGCCAATAGTATAAAATTGTGGCCTGGTTTGACAAGATAATCATCCCTCTTCTGAGCATTCCTAGCGTTGGGATGGAGACCTCACTCTGGCCTTCAGTCATCCACCCCCATCTTCATACTGCTTTGTTAGACACATCTTCATGTGGAGACAAAAGTTGTTTACCTGGAGCTCACAGTGTATGTCTAGGAAAGGTCACCAGGGGTCAGGTCAAGTCTGACCCTCATTCCATGAGTCCACTTGCTAACTATCAAACACATCCATCGTGTTCTGTAGGTCATGCAGTGGTTAAACGTTTGACTTTGTAGCCAGACTACTTGGATTTGAACCCTGGGCTCAGCCATTTACTAATGCTTGGACCTTAGGGAGTTGCCTAAATTCTGTCCCTCATGTACCTCTCTCATAGGGTCCTTAAAGGACTAAAAATGTGGTGACATGCATGAAAACATAGGGATCACTGTCAAAGACATAGCAAGTACTCAATAAGAATTAACTGTTATTTGTATTCATACTCCTAATCTCCTCAACTTTCTTCATGATATGACATACAACTTTGACCATACTGGTCTTACTTCTCTATACATTCAAAGTTTGGTTCTTGTCCTCATAGTGAAATTAGATGTCAGTATGCACACAGATAGTGTGGACTCCTACTGAGACACCTGATCCTCTTCTGCCCAGCACTTCTCACACTTCTCTCAGGGCTACAGAGAGAATTCAGGATATCAGTTTTGAGTCTCCAATCACCACAGACATGAGGCTTACTATCTGGTTCCTGTTGGCTGCCAGGTGCTGGTGACAGGCCCACTTTGATAGGCCCAAAGGATCCAAATCTTCAGTAAACTTACTGACCTCATGAAAGGTTAGATGAAGTGGATTTGGGGGTGGGGGGAAACTAGAGAAGAATCTGATCTCCATGTCTGAAATGATACATGGGAGAAATGAAACAACCTGCAAGGATACAGGTGCATGGAGCAGAGAGAAGCATGAAGAACAAGTCCTGGGAAGGCAGAGATCAAGGAAGAGCTATGGGCAGTTGTAGTATGATTCAAGTTTAGTAAGATCCCCAAGGTGCAAGGACTCCTCAGCTGACAGTTCCTACCTCCAATTATGCCCTGATCCATGGCCTTTGTCCTACATTTTCCATGTTCTCTCATGTCAACATAGGAACTGCAACACATTTGTCCACCATCGGAACTCAGGTCTGCTCTTCACTTGCTTTCTCTGGGCTAATTACTCCTTCTCAGGATCTCCTTCTCTTCTTTTTTCCTATCTCTCTATGTGGCCTTTGGCTCTGCCTCTCTTTCCCAAGGAAAATCATATCTGAAGGGTCTACAATGAAAGGTGACTTCATGAAAAATGAACCCAAGGCAGTTCCATGGAATCTTGAGTTCAAGAGAAAAGACATAAGAGTTTCTGTCTCTGAAGGGCTTCCCTGGGCACCCTCAGTCTCTCTTTGTCCAAACAGTCTCAAAGACCAGGAACTCACATCTTTGGCTTGTTCTACCATTCGACCAATGCACAACTCTGGTGGTTGAAAAGATATTTCTTACTAGCAGCAGAAATCAGCTTCCACATATTCCTGATTGTTGGGACTAATTCTTCTATTTGAAGCTACACAGAAATACCCTGCTTCTACTTCTACATAGAAGAGAAAATATGTCCTAAAACAGCAACCCCGCTTCCTGCCATTTCATCCACACACTTTCTACCTCCTCCTGATGTGCGTGCATGCGTGGGTATGAACATACACACACACACACACACATCTGTTTTCTCCAGGCAAAATTAGCCCAGATAGTTATTATATTCTTCATATGTCTTGAGGAACCATGGGTATGTCACCATTCTGCTTGCTCACTCCAAAAATGCTTGGGCCAGCCTCATTCCTACAGCCAATTTAGCAAATAGGGTGAGAGTGAGAGAGAAGAGTTGAGGGACTCATGTTCATGGAACATTTACCAGATTCTTCAGATATTTGGTTCTGTTCCAGTTTCAGTGAGCCCCCCGACCCTAGGCATGATCCACCCAGAAATTACAGTCACACCCAGACACATAAAAGCTTCCCTGCTTGATTTTGACCTGCTATTAGGTTGGAAACTCATGGCTGGTCCTGCTATAATTTTGCTCCCCACTTTAAGTTTTTAAGACTTGGCAGTCATTCTTCTTTTTCAAGACAGCTGGGCTCAGTTCCATTCTTCCTACAGATATCATGATGATCCAGAGCAGCAACTTTCTTCTGCAGTGCCAAAGTTGCAGAATGGAATTCATGTTCTGAGCATTGAGTTGGAAGAGCTGCCAAACAAACTAGGAGAGAATATTTGGGGAGTGGAAGGGGAACTAAAAGGGAGAGTATAGATAAGGAAGGAAAAACATCTGTTCTGGCCCTGGCCCTCATGGTCTTGGGAATAGGCACATGAATAAAATATCATCTCTGCCCTCTTGTAGAGATTTAGAAAACATCAGACCCTTGGTCCCCATGTAATCCTTCCATGAGAAAAGCAGTGTGGTGTCATGAAAAGTGCTGAATTGGAAAGCATAAAACTGTTAATGAAACCTCTAATGAGTTGTGTTACCTCTCTTGGCATCCCCTCCCTTATGTGTCGTTAAGGAAGAAGGCACAGACAGAAAGCTCTGTAGGAACATTGTAGCACTAAGGCTTTGTGATTCCAAAGTTTTAACACATAGAAATTGTAAGATAATGAGGTGCATTGAAAGAAAAGCTCCAGGACTGAAGTAGTTAAGTAGTAATTCCACATTAAGAAGCATTTGTTGAATATTTAACACTAAGTAGGTATTAGCTGTTAATCTTTAACCAGACTGGTTTCAATATTTGACATTTAAATTAAATAATCATACCACATTTAATAATAAAGTCACTGTATGTTAAACAAGTACTACTTGGTTATTGAAACCATATGTTATTCTAACCACATTGTGAAGGATTCACATGTTTTCAATAACCATCTGATCTTTATTTCATATAGAGCACAAAGCATCTACTGTAGCATGAAAAGTAGAGGCTATTTATATCACCCCTGAATGATTATTCTAAAATAAATACATTGAGCTTGACTTTCTTGCTGATCCACCTATCTAATGATCTACCAACTCATTGTTTAGGTGCTGTCAGTGAAGGAGTTTACTTGCAACAGCCCATCTTCCTGAGTTCTGATGGTATTGTACCTGTGTTGCCCAAGTGGAACAGTGGGTACCACTGATGGTAATCAACCTTTCACTTTCTGCACATGGTGCCAACCCATTTTATTGAATTAATCAGTAGGAATGCAAACATTTCTATTTTTAATGCCTCTCTGGGATCATAAAAGACATAGCTTTAATTGAGGTCTTCCCGTTTCCACTCTTGTTTCACTCCAACAAATTGGTAGTCACCAAATATGAGAATGTGAATGAGTTCTTATAGCCTCATTGTACCTTGTTTTTTCACATATTGGTAATTTATGTATTTAGTATGAGTGTATTAACAATGTATTTGCAGCCGTGGTTTATAGTGATGATGCATAAGTCATGCCTACTGCCTCTGGGGTAAAGGAAGGAAGAGAAAGAGGCAGGAATAGGTCAGAGTAACAACTCACTTCCCTTAAGATATTTTATTTTATTTTATTTTTATTTATTTGAGACAGAGTCTCACTCTGTTGCCTGGGCTACAGTGCCGTGATGGCAGCCTAGCTCACAGCAACCTCAAACTCCTGGGCTCAGGCAATCCTCCTGCCTCAGCCTCCCAAGTAGCTGGGACTACAGGCACGTGCCACCATGCCTGGCTAATTTTATATATATATATTTTTTTTTCTAGTTGTCCAGCTAATTTCTTTATATTTTTTTTAGTAGAGACAGGGTCTCACCCTTGCTCAGGGTGGTCTAGAAATCCTGGTCTAGAAATCAAACGATCTGCCTGCCTCGGCCTCCCAGAGTGCTAGGATTACAGGCAGGAGACACCATGCCCAGCCTCCTTAAGTTATTTTAGTGTGTTTTCCATCCTACTCTTGGTGTAGATCCTTTTGGAGAAGCCTGCAGAGTAGCACAGGGAACAGGGATTTATGCTGAGCAGGGTGGCTGAATATGCATATTTAATAAGCTATAGCAGAAGTTATGAACATTTATAAAAAAAAGAAATATGCATATGAGCAATTGTGCTTCATGCCTCTTCATGGGACTCATGTTCAAAAAATGGTGGCATTAGCATGATTCAAAGATGGAGTTTTCAAACCTTTGATGTCAAAAGGTGAAACAGAGGACTCGAAAATCCTCTTTGTGTAATATCCATAGACTGGTCAGAACCACGTCATGATTCGTGGTCTCTTATCAGGAAGGAATACTGATCGGTTGTGCTGAAACCACAAAAAAGGAAGAACAGCATTAGGTGGTTGACTGAAGTCAGGAGTGGAGCAAATCTTTCCAAAAGGCTGGTTTCTGTTTAGCCCTAAGCAAGGAAGCCTAATGGTGCTTAACCTCTTTGTGGCTGCAAGGGGGGTCCATTCAGTCAACTGGGGAACTTAGTATTTTATTATTATTTCTTGGTATGTGGGTTTTGATTGGGTATTGAATTAAACCTTCTGAAAACAAAACCAAATCAAAGAAACTACGAGATAATCAGGTGAATTTGAACTCTGACCAGATGTCTGATGATATTAATGAACTATTGTTAAATTTTAAGTGTGTGATAGGCTGAATAATGCCCTCCTGCCCCCTTCCCCACACACACACAAAGATGCTCATAGCCTAGTCTTTGGTGCCTATGAGTGTGTTACTTCATATGGGCAAAAGGGACTTAGCATACGTAAGTAAGTCAAGGATTATCCTGGATTATTCATGTAGGCCCTAAATGTAATCATAAGAATCCTTAGAAAAGGGAGGCAAAGAAGGTCAATGAAGAAAAGATAATGGGACCACAGAGGCAGAGATTGGAGTAATACAGCCAGTAGCCAATGAATGCCATTAACAGGAAGAAGCAAAGAATCATTTCTTTCCTGGAGGCTTGAAAAGGAACCAACCCAGCTGACACCTGGATTTTAGCCCCTTAAAAATCATTTCCAACGTGTGTATGAAAGAATAAATTTTTGTTGTTTTAATCAGGTACATTTTTGGTAATTTGTTACAGGAACAATAGAAAACTAATAAAATGCAACAAGTCTGTTGTGGTTCCGTTTTAAAAGTTCTTATCTTTTACAGGTTCAGAGTATAATATTTATGTGAGAATAAAACAAAGTCTTAAATTTGCTACAAAACAATCTGGTATATATGAAGAAAAGAATGTGTGTGTCTAGGAGTATCCTTGAAACAAGATTAGAGATGTTGATAATTTTGAAGGCAGATCATGAGTATATAGGCATTTACTATCTATTTTATTTGCTCTTGTGCATATTTGATTATTTCTAAAATTTAAAAAGAGGGGTAATGGAGATATGTTTTTACTACTTAACTGTCCTTCCCAGTCCTGAATTGCTTGTGATAGTCTTTTTGTCTTTCCTCATTTTTTCTCTTTTCCCCAACCTCAATGTTCTCAGCAAATAATGAAGGGGGGGTTCTGGTAGAACTTCTGGTGACCCAGAGCAGCGGGTGGAGGGGGCGGGGTATGGGATTGTTACAGGAGCGCAGGTTCTGTTTGGATAAAATAAATGTCAGCCCAGATCTCAGTGGTGCTGGTGGATCTTTCACATCAGTGGTTCCTCTTTCTACACAAAACTACATGAAATAGAAAAGATAGAAAATATCACTGCATATGTTATTCAGGGTGGATTTATTTAATTTGATACTTTTTTAATTATATGACATATTCTAGGAAAAAAAATTCCATTTCATTCGTTTCTCCTAGATAAGAATTTGGAAGCATATTATCAGAGAACTGTCATGCCTATTTTGCATCCCTTTACATGGAAAATTTTAATATAGTGGTTCTCAGTAATAGCTGTGCATCAGAATTAACTGTAAAGTTTTGGATTTTAGCATAATTTCTAAGGCTACTTCCTGAACTGAAATCAGAGGCTTTGCAACAACAGGGAAACATTCTTTAAGTAATGAAGTGGCATGATCATATTTTGTTTTAGGAAGATGAGCTAAAATGGAGAGAAACAATCAAGAATCCTATTAGGGGAATTTTATTGTAACACAAGGAAGACATGGTGTGCAACTGAAAGAAGGAAGTCTGATTGGAGATGGAAAAAAGAAGTGGATTTGAACGAGAAGAAACAGATTTTTGGTAACTGAAATGATGTGAGGAAATGAGTAGTGGGAGACGTAGAAGCCTGAATGGCTCTTGGTTCTGCTGTGATAACCGATTGGAACACAGAGACGGCTCTTCTCCACCTTTTCCCTGCTTGCATTTTTCCAGAGATAAGGAAGAATATCCCTTCTAAAATATGCTCATCCCTTTTTTTCCAGAAGGTGAGGAATGGTACAAGATTTTCATGGCCTTATGCAATTTGGATGTAAAGAAGAAAAAAGAAAAACAATTAGAGAGGTTCCTGGGAAGAAACACAAGATGTGGAGATATGGCTCAACCAGATGACCAACCCCCTTATTCATCTTAGTTTCTCCACTCTTGTGATTCTAAAGGCACACCACTCTCTTCGTGCCCATTCCTACTCTGTTCACTATCCATAGCTCCTTCCCAGTCACCCGAGTCTCTACCTAATTTGGAGGATTGCCAGAAGCTGTACACTTTCTGGATGTGGGGATGGCTTTGCTCTCGCCTCTTGCCATTGGGAGCCATACCCCTCCCCAAGAGGAAAACCAAATGTCTGAGTCTTCTCTCTTTCCCACATAAATCACTATTCTGTACACCAAAAAAAAAAAAAATTAGAGTGAAAACATGCACATTTTATTCCTATGTAGGTCATAGCTAAAGTATGTCTCTACACAGGGAGTTACTATTCACAACCAAATTAACTAGAGTTCTGTATACTCTTCTACTGTCAGAGGTAACCCTTGACTTTTCCTTAGTTTACCGCAGGCATAACATCCTGTCAGGAAGAGATGTGGCACCTTAAATCTGCAAGTACATGGGTAGTGGATGAGCGTGTCTAGCAGAAGCCTACCTTTTCTCAGCATTTTCATAAAAAGAAAGGCTCTCATGAAGGCATATGATGACATTTAAGCTAATAGTTGCTTATCCTTCCCAAGGAGCATAGGAGTCAGATAGATGATTTTGGTAAAACTTAGTCTTAGCATAAACTTCTTCATTTATGGAGAAAATACTACAGCTGTCCCTCTCCATGTCAAAAACGGATGGGAATGACTAGGATGTGATGGTGACTCACCACAGCTAGATGGATATCTCGGGAGTACGTAAAGGACAGGGAAACACTGCATGACTGTATCTTGGACTATTCCTTTTGATAGAGGAAAATAGCACAGCGTAACATTTTGTTATCATTAGCTGTCAGGGTATTCCATGCCGCCTAGTCAGAATGTGTGCTGACTGGCTTGGTTAAATATAGCAATGTGTTCTTTCCACATGTGGTAGGAGAGGAAAACTAGATTAAGTAACCGCGTTTGTCAGCCTACTTAGTTACCGGCATCTCTGCTGTGATGAAAATTGTCTAAATCCTTCCTGGCTTGCCTGCTCCTCACTTTGAAGGACAAATGTTTTGATAAAGGGATTTCTTAGGACCCTTTTAGCAACAGGGGAGCCTTAGCGAGCATCGTGTTGCCAACTTGCGTTTAAAGCTCCAGCAGCCTATGCAGCGATGCCCCCCAAATTCTCCACGAGGAGCCCTGGAAACCTCCTCATGGGAATGGCTGTGTTGAAAAGGCCAGCCCGACTCACCCTGTTTGCCAGTCCAGGCCGTGTGTGGTGTGCTAGTGCTTCTGGACCGTCACAGAAGAAATACGGTGCAACCCCTTCCAGCATTTCCTATTGGTGATCACAAGAGCAAGCTATTCTTTGCCTTTACCTTTGTGATCCATCACTGGAGAATTTCTTCTACTATCGATAATGGCTTTGCCGTTCTTGAGTAATAACCCATTTTTTTCCCACTGTAGCCCTCAAAATACTATGAGTATAGTGTAGGTGATTAGTGTCGTATAGTGATATGTACTGTACATGTGTGGTAGCTAATTGCTGTTGTCCATTCCTGCCCAACAGTGAATACTGTTTTGACTTCTGATATCAACAAATAACAAAATTTATCAGGTACTCAAATATAAAAATCTGACAGCCTCTACCTGTTGATGATTATAATCCAATTAAGTTGTTCTGTGTTGCTTCTTTACTTCTTTATTATTACTAAAATTGTTGATTTGTTCATTGGGAGAAGATTCATATCCATTGTCTTCCATCAAAATATGAAATTAGTTCCAATTAAGTTAAAGCAAAATTCAAGAATATAAAAATATCTGGAGTCTTTTCCCTCATCTTGAGCTAATTTTGAAAGTTTGATAATTGAAGAAAATCACAGTTCTCATTGTACAATAATATTGAGTTTTAGGTAATATGTAATAACCCTTTGTAGTTCAAAGAGTAATACCATTGTAGCCAATTTTAGAAAAAAATTAATCCATCACATTTTTGCTATATGCACTACACCTAATAGTAATTGAACCACATAGCCCTTAATCTCTATAGTGTTGACTACAAAGATTAATTATATTAATTATTCTTTGACTAATCACTGTGTCAGGCATAGTGCCAAGCAATTGAAATTTATTATTCTCTTGAATGCTTACTATAACCTTATCAAATAGGTTCTATTATCATTTCCAGCTTCCAGATGAAAAAGTCTTAAAGAAGTTAAGCAATGTAACCAAGTTTACATCATTAGATTCAGGTTTGTCTGACTCTGAAACCTGTTTGCCACCCTGATGTTTTACTGCTTAATCATGTAACTATAAAGTCATTTTCACACTAGGGTGAACCACATTAGCCCTGAGTGCTTAAGAGTGCAAAGTAGCTCACTGCTAACTCTTCTTAAGAAGAACTCAATGAGGCTAAGCATGAGATTGCCGGTGCCCAGAGCAGAAGGCATGTTTCAGGAAAGGGCCCTGGGTTCCAGAATCCACCTAGCCACACCCCATCCCTTCCATTGTTAAACTTAAGTGACTTCACTATCAAACCCATGAGCTCTCTCCTCCCCTAAAGGAGCTGGAGCTTGTGAAAGCAGCTTATAGTTTTGGAAGGACAGGCGAGGCTTATGCTGCAGCCTTTGGGTGTTACTCGGAGTGAGTACCCAGTGGCCCGCTAGGTTCCGTCTAACCCCACCTTGTCTATTTCAGATCCATCTGAACTGAGAAGCATGTGGGTGCCAAAAAAATTTGCTGAGAATTATAACCTTACATTTTCACATGTGATGCTCTCAACAATCTATCCTACTTTAAAGAAGAAGAAACTGAGAAACTGAGCAGTAAAATGACCTGCCCACGATCAGAACTAGTGAATGGCTGAGATGGGCGATGAATTCCAAATCTAGTGCTCGTCTCAGTTCCCCACCCTGCTTATCAGGACACAGGTTCACACGCCTACACCCCTCTGAACCCTAACCTGAACAGTGGACATGCACGTTGTTTTGAAGTTTGTAGACCTCTTTGGGTATTTGACGTTTTGCTAATTCTCGGGACTATGTTTTAAGGAAAGGCAAAAGAAAAATTCTTTCCCAATGGTTCCACAAAAGAGTAGCATTTTCAGAATTTCCAGTGTCCTGAGAACGTAATGGTTGAAGAAACCCCTTGCAGTTTTGCAGCGGTCACATGTTGAGATCTGGAACCCCGTCTACCATTTCCCCCTCATGGCACTGACGGGGGCCCTGGTCCCCACGTTCAGGGAATTATGAGGTGTCCTGTAGAACCGGGTTGAGCTTCTGGTCTGCCTTACGCTTTGGATATTTGTGAGTCAGTGGGATTTGTTTACTGTAAAACCGTTCAACCACCGGGTGGGGGTGGCAAACTCACCTTCCCTTTACTAGTCTGACCAGTTTAAAGTGAACAGGAGCCCCGGGGAGTTCTCACTTTCCACTTCCCATTATAAGAGCAGGCAGTGGATCCAGGGGTATGTTTGGAAATTGCAGCTGTCTGGTGCCTCCCGGGCAGCTGAGTGGGAACGGTGAAAGGAAATCTGGCCTGGAGAGACCCGCAAGTGTCCCGTTTCACCCTGAATCCAGGTTGGCCTGTTCAATGTCTTGTACAAAAGCTGAACCAGTGACCCACAATTTGATTCCCTCAGTCTGGATGTTCAGACTTTGAAAGACTGTGCATTCTCTGCTCTGTGCTTCTCCCTGGACTTCCGCAGGCCTCCCCACTCTCATTTGTTCGCACAACACCCAATTATTTCAGCTGTAAGAATAGCTTCAGTTTCAGGAGCCTCAGGGTGCCCAGGTGAACACATCTTCCTTGGGGATTATTGTTCTCTTTCCGATTAACATCTCCAGACAGTTGAAACCATTTCTTATCACTAGAAATATCTTTAATCACTCCCAGCTTTATTCTTAAATGGCAGCTGGAGGGTTTTTTTTTTTTTTTCAAAGCAATGATTTTAGTGAGATGAATAAGCTGGGCAAGAGAAAACTTTCTGGAAAGGATCACTAACAATAAAAATATTTTATCCTTTATAAAAAGTGTTGCTGGCTCAAAGAACATAGGCAAGGGAAAAGCAATAACAAACTATAAGCAGAGAAAAATTGACTCTGAGCTCACCTTACCTTGAATCGCTGTGGAGGGCAATGCTAAAACCTCAAAGGCAACACAAATGCTAACTCTCATCAAGGGTTTCTCTACTGTAGATCACATCCCACTCCTCCAAGCTTGTAGCACAGTCTTCAAAACATAGTCCAGACTGACGCTCTTTGATCTGTGTATCGCTTTTGCTTTTTTTTTTTTTTTGAATGCAAAAACCACGTATTTATTAAACACATGATTAACTTAAAAACACCAAACCAGTTAGTTTAAAGTGCTCCTCAAACAAAACTGTGGACAAAACCATAACCCCAAAGTGAATTCAAAAAAACAGATTACAAGGCAAACAACTTGTAAACATCTCACTTTTTAAATCTGGTATTGTATGTAACATTCTGTTAATTATTTTAATTCTTTTTAGAATAAAGTTGGAATATAAATAACAATATATGCTATATATGTGTGCATGTAAATTATAAATATTAATTCTATATTTATATAAACACAAAATATATGAACAAATTAATACCATAGCATTTTAACTATCAGTAGCAGTCTTTCTGTTTTTGAGTTGTATTACTGCAGTTGTTTTCTATCTGCCTATAATTCAGAGCACCTAGGGAGATTTCAAATATATAGTTCTGCAACCCAGACCTATGAAATCAGAACATATGTATATTATACACACACACACACACACACACACACACATATATATATGTGTATATATTTAATGTCTCCATGTGTAGAAATGCTGGGTGGCTCTTTATTATCAGTGGTTAGAGAAGAATCATTGCTTCTTGTTCATTTATTCACTGGTATTATTTATTTATCCATTAACTCACACATAAATTCATGCATTCAAGGATATGAAAACAAAATAAATACATTTCTTCTTCTTAAAGAACTCATTACTTTATGACTGCTGAGTCTTCAGAAAACATAGCTGAAACAGTGACATTTGATCCTGTAAGAAAAAGGCTCATTACCTTGAATGAATTCTGCTACAGCTAATGAACATGGTAGGCAATACCCCAATAACTAATCTGCACTCTTGGTTTTGAATGGCCCAAGTCCCATGACTTTATTTATAATATGAGCAATCCTCTTGAATTAGATCCATATTTCTCATTAAATGAAGAAGTGTTAATTCCTATTAAGTAAACAAATGGTAGATATAAAAAAATCGAGACTATAATCTTGTCTAAGTCTTCATCTAAGTCTAGGAGATACTCTATTTAGATGTTTCTATTGGTTCATATTCTTTTATGAGAAAATCAAGGTTCCACTGTTAAAAAATTTTTTAAATCCATTGATCTTCACTACATTTGTTTCTTTAAATTTTTTTGAGAGACATAAGTGTGAATGGCAGCAACTCAGATGAGGATGCACTTAAACATCTGAAATAAATGCAGATTCTCAGAAATGAAGAGGATTGATAAATACAGTGCAAGGAATGAGATCATTGAAACTGACATGGACTTTATTAGTTCTTCCTCTGGAAGGGTTCTTCACAATCAGTGCAAATTCTTATCCCCACCTGCCTGGAGAAGAAATTCATATAAATGAAGTGAATTTAGAGGAGCTATATTTAATAGTCTGGAATATGATGTGTTCTTTGTGATACTTTTCATTTTAAAACACATTTTATTTTATTTTTATTTTTGAAATGTGTGAAGAATTTACTTTTTTTTTTAATTTCAGAATATTATAGGGGTACAAATGCTTTGGTCACATAAATTGCCTTTGAACTTCCTGAGTCAAAGCTACAAGCGAGCCCATCATCCAGACTGTGGGCACCGCACACATTAGGTGTGAATTTACCCATCTGCTCCTCCTCTACCTGCCCAATCCCTGATGAATGTTATTTCCATATGTGCACATAAATGTTGGTTGATTAGAACCAATTTAATGGTGAGTACATATTGTGTTTGTTTTTCCATTCTTGGGATACTTCATTTATAAGTTCCATTCAGGTTAATATAAGAGGATATTAGTTCACCATTTTTTATGGCTGAGTAGTACTCCATGGTATACATATACCACATTTTATTAATCCACTCATGTATTAATGGGCACTTGGGTTGTTTCCACATCTTTGCAATTGTGAATTGTGCTGCTATAAACTTTGAGTGCATAAACTTCTATGGAAAGTAGTATGGAGATACTGCGAAGAACTAAAAGTAGAGCTACCATTTGATCTTACAAGTCCACGATAGGTATTTACTCAAAGGTAAAAAAGACATTCCATTTTTAAAACCCTGGCAAACTCTTTGGTGCATGCTGTTGGATGAATGCCATAGAGTCTGATGGCTAAGCCCCTAATTTGGGGGGTCCCCCAGACCCGAGTTCAGCTGGCTACATCCCTTATTAGTGAGGGGCCACATTACTCAGTCCTCTCCAGGCCTCAGCTTTCCCAAATGTCAAATTGGAATAATGATAGCACCTGCCTCTAAGGTTGTTGTGAGGATTAAATGATTAATACATGTAGAGCGGTTAGCATCCTGCCTGGCACATATAAATGTTCAATACAGTTTATCTATAGTATTGTTATTGTTGTTGTTATTATTATTTTTATTATTATTACATGTGGCTTGACCAAGATAATATGGTGGAAAACTAAGCTCGTGTATGTCTGGAATTCTTCAAGGATTTCTGCATATCCACCTTTTCCATGCCTAGTGCATACCACCGGAACAGTTACGGTTCTATATTATGCATGCTCTTTGATCCATTTGAAGAGGATCTTCAAGGAGATCCTTGAGGTTGCCCACACAATTTGTATTAAGCATGTAGCAGAGTGCAACCGCAGAAACCTTGGCATCTGGCACTCAAAATACCTAAGAAGACATGCCTACTCAGCTTTTAAAAGTGAGGGAATAGTCTTAGACTTCCATCCAAAGAGATACTAGGGAAATGTCTTAAAGTGTAGATATACTTTGTTTCTTCTCTGTTCTTTGATAATCTTTATTCCTTGCCACCATGATCTCTTATGAAACCAATTGGTGTTACAGCAGCTAATTTCTATATTTCCTCCCATACAAAGTCAACATACAGCTTTTTTTTCACACTGCCTTATTGATTGAGAGAAGAGTAATTAATGTGTTATTGTCTATAACAGCATTTTAATTCTGCAGAAATACCTCTGCATCCCCTTAAAGATTTACGTGTCACTTCTCCGTCAGAGTACTGGCTGTCAACTCCTTGTCTTGGTTATATGGTGGTAATGGAAGAACACAGATTCATCAATAACTAGATTGCAAGGACAAGAATAGGGTGGATTAAAGCAAGGCAAGGCAGGAACAATCTGGAAATAATGCAAACTAAAACCAATCTTTGCTGGTACATACAGTAATACTGTTGAAATAACTGTCATTTTAGTTAAGAACAGTAAATCTCTGCCAGTTTAAGTGACAGGTGGTTGGTAAAAAAAAAAAAGAAAGAAAGAAAGAAAGAAAGAAAGAAAGAAAGAAAGAAAGAAAGAAAGAAAGAAAGAAAGAAAGAAAAGAAAGAAAGAAAAAATAAAAGGAAACTTACATATTTTTGAGGGGAGAGAATTGGCCAAATTCTAAAACTTATAACAACTGAACCACTAACAGATAAACTTTCTAAAATATCATCCTAACCAGGTGAGATGTCACCACATAATCTGAGATCTCAGAGTTATTGGCTCAGGACATCAGCTTTCAATTTAGTCCTCCTAATATTCCAGATAAGCATACAGTCTTATTAGTGAAACAGAAGACTCGAGGACTATATCTGTGCATGTATACTATCCTGTAGGAGTATAGTTCAGAAAAAGTCTACATGTTTTACAGGTCCACATATTAAAGCATGGCTGTTAAGTAGCAGGGGAATTTTATGAGTCCTGGAAATCACTCAAGTCTCTGCCATTTTTATAAAGCTACATTGTGTAATGATCAAAATGTGTAATGATCACATTTTTTAAACACTGACTATACTAATATGTTAACATTCAATTTAGTTGTTTTGAGTTATTATACTGTGTTAAAATTTAATAACCCAGAGAATACAAAAGTAAGCCCTTTCATTGAATTCTAAATCTCTTGCAAAGGTTCAAAATATGCCACTCCCAAATATGCCAGTTTGGCATACTAATTATTTTGAGTTAAAGGCACTAAGAAAACAGTAGATACATGAAGGACACTGTGACCTTCCTTTTTCTTTCTGAAAGCAGGAGATAAAACTCCCACATGAAAGGACTAGGAGGAAGAAGGACATTCTTATGACCAGAGGTGGGGAGTTGGGGCCAAGAGAAATCTGTACAAACAAACCCAAACTAACCTTTATCTTTCTAGTCACTTTTCCACAATTAACTACCCTGCAAACCCCTTTGTCTTATCGTGTTTTCATAATTTACAATTCTTTGTCCTACATAATGTATAAGATTTCAACCCTAACTGCCTCTTTGGGTCTTCATTTTTCCCCTGGAGTCTCCCACGTATGTGTAAAAATTACTAAATAAAATTTGTATGTTTTGCTCCTGTTAATCTGTCACGCGTCAGTTTAATTCTTAAGCCCAGATGGAGTCCTTAAGGAGATAGAGGAGGAATCCCACCTCCCCTACATCACCATAAACCCTTTTTCTAGTCCTTGCCTTCCTCAATCCCACCCTTAATTCAAAACCGTATTTGTGGTACCGCACAAAGGGACTACCTGACTACTGAGTGCTGGCTCACCTCTCAAGGTGGCAGTTTTCTGACTTTCCTAATTTTCTTTGGTCCCCCCACCTTCTCATTCCATCACCGTCAAAGGGCCTGAGGTAGCTATCTCTTTTCCAATCTTACCCCTCTGCTTTCTATAGGCTGCCTTTTTTTCTCTCTTCTTCACTTTTCTTCCTTATTGCATTTACCTCCTCATCCTCCCCACCTCACAACTCTGCTCCCTCCTGCCAACAACACTTATTAGCAATCTGGGAATCTTGCTTTTTCTCTATGGTCAGTAATCAGTATAATGACCAATAACGTCATCTTGTTTTTTCCAATGTTTGGCTTATCAACTATTTTCAGCACAAAGGCTGATCAATAGATTTAAATGACAATGACTTTTTTTTTAAATCCTCAGTATTTGGATGTTATTTGCCAAAAATTAGCATTATATATAGCCAAAAGAAATAATATCAAATTACATTAAGAAAAACTTCCGAATTAACTGTAATACTGGGGACAGCACTACTAGGTTTTCATATGACAAAGAATATCTTCCTCTTTTGGATTTCCTGATACCAAATCTAAGGAATTTCTTTCCTCATCACCTTCTCCACACTCTCTCTGTCTCTCTGTCTCTCCGTGTCTCTCTTTCTCTCTCTCTCTAACACACACAAACACACCCCAATGCAGAGATCTACTTGGAGAAGGATAGATTGGAGAGAAAAAGTAATGACTAGAAAATATTTATTACAAAGCAAAGGAGAGATGAAGTAGGTACATTACTCAGTTATGAATTATTTGGCAAAAAATCTCTCAGGACGATGACAATTAATTCTGAGACCTCCCCCCACACACTTGTGCATAAATGCAGGCTGCTACATTGCTTGAGCTCCATCTGCTTTCCCATGAATTTATTTTCTGTCCAGTTGGTTTCTACAGAGTCTTAACTGTTTTGAAATTCATTTTCTTTATTTTCATAATTCTCTGGAGACTGGTATTATAATGTTTGGTTCTATAATTAAGATATTGTATACATATATGCGTATGGACTGGGTATAATACATTTTTTAAAAATCTGGCTGGCCTGGAAAGCAGTTACAGTGTAATTCTCTAGATACATTTTTTAAAAAATATTCAAACACATCTCACTTAATTTGAAAGGCCATTGGGAGAAAAGACAAATAGAAAGAGTTTATAATATAAAGTAACATGCAGATTCTTAGTAAAAGCAAAACAAAACACCAGATGGTAGAGTCAGTGCTGGATAGATCTTTGTTCAGCAATGTCTCTGCTTATGTAAAACCATCATCATTTACAGTATATAGTTGGTCAAGAATCCTTAGGAGAATAAATATCTCAGCCACTCTAGAAGCATAATTGCTGGGAGAAGAATATCATAACCAAGAGCAAAACTCTAAAAGAAGAAATTTGTGATCCTCTAATACCATTTTTTACAACTATATATGCTACATATAATCTCTATTTA